>WURV02187635.1:0-72603 GCA_011762755.2 Epimenia babai | reverse complement strand
AGTCCGCGAACTTCCTCGGGCTTGTCCAGCTCGGCTGCATCAAGATGATGCTCAGGGGTTTATGAGATGGCTTCTAGAGCGCTCGCGCTCGGCCCGCTACGGCACGACCCTCGATTTGGCCCAAGAGGGCCAGGCCGCGCTACGCTAAACGGCCGCACGCGCACGTTTGAGACGAACTCCCTTGCCGCCAGAGTCCCTGCAATCGAGGGTGACACGTATGAACACTCCCTCGATATTCACGGGCCTCAGAATCGTGGCCGCGGTAGGTCTCTCGGTAGGTCTCTCTGGCGCGGCCTGGGCCACTGGCACCCCCCACCTCGGTATGCAGGAGGCTCCTTCGCAGGATGGGACCGGGAAGGACGCTGCTGCTCAGAGCGTCGTTGCTCCGATTGGAGAACGCGCCCCAGACGCGGAGTTGATGGCGGCAGCGATGGCCGCGCTGAACTCTTGCCCCAGTGGATTGTCCAACGCGTGCTGCAACCAACTTTCGGCTGCGGTCGCGGCGAAAGATACTGCGGCGCTCGGCAATGCCATGGTTTTCTGTGGTGGTGAAGGTACATCGGCAGCAGCAGCGCCCGACTGTGTCACCGCGACCTGCAACGGCCCGGTCTCTTGCAAGAAGCTCAAAAAAGTATGCAACAATGCGCTAATCTCTGGAGACTGGAGCTGTGAGGGCGAGACCTCGACGTCACCGTGTACCAGCGGCGGCCAGTGCAAGAAGTGCTTCTAGCGCTCCTGCCTGGAGCGTCTCGTCGGCTGTCGTTCTCACGTCGGGACGGTAGCGGCTGTCTGCTCTAGGGACGCCGCCTTTGCGCAGACCTTCCACCGAGACGATTTGGATCATGAAACAGTGGATCGGCTTCGTCTCAGGCGGATTGGTGGGCGCTTTTTTGGTGGCGGCGGTGACCTGGCTGGACAGTCCGGCCGCGTCGCCCTCATCGCCGCCACCGACCCCCAACGTTCCCACTCCGCGGACACTTGTTCCAAGGTCATCGCCTCTGGTCTGTACCGCGGTGCGGCCGCAGGTGAGCACTGCCTCCTCAACTCCCGACGCGGGAGGCTGTGAGGTGGAGCGGATGCAGGCGTCCATGCTGCAGTCGCAGCTGGCCGCGTGTGAAGATGATCGCCAGCGGATCCGGCACCCGTTCGAGGTGGACGGCCCGCCCAGTGAGAGTCCCGCGGCCTGGACCGAGGCGGTCGAGGAGGCGATCGATGCATGCGACTTACCCGTCGAGCTCGATGTTATCGAGTGCTCCGAGTACCCGTGTGTGGCTGGTCTACGCCCCGCGGGGGGGCTGGCGCTGGAAGGCTTCGAGACCCTGTCTGCGCAGCTTGGCTCGGCCGTCCATGATTGTGCACCGCTCCGCAGTGCTTTTTCGGTCGGGGATGAACAGCTCGCCGCGCTCCAAGTTCACGAGGTCAAGGTTCCGTGTGCCGACCGTACGACCAGCGAAGCGACGTACGCGTTGGTTGCTCTCGATACGCATGGGGCCGCCTGGGAGTCGTGGCAGACGCGCGACGACGGAGACAACTTTGAGGACGTGCTCCGCAGGATGTTTCGGCGTGCCGACGATCTTGCGGCGATGTCCCGTTGTACGGAGTAGAAGGACTCGGGCGATCTAGCAAGCCACGGTCCTTCGAACAGAGCGAGGCCGCGACCCCCGGGACAGGAGGGGACGCGGCCTCTGTTGGCATCGGCGTCGGCGCGAGGTGGGAAACTCGCGTGAGCCGAGCGGGGCTTAGACCTTGGTGCGGCCCTTGGCGATCACCTTCTCGTAGACCTTGGCCTTGGGCGTGCCCGCGGCGACGAGCTTCTCGGCCTTGGCCTTCTCCTCGTCGATGAGTGCCTTGAACGCGGGGAAGGGCTGCGCGCCCGACAGGAACCGACCGTTGACGAAGAACGCGGGGGTACCCCGTGCGCCGAGCGTGGCGCCCTGCGCCTGCTGGGTCATGACCTTCTTCTCGAGAGCGGCGTCCGTGAGGTCGGCCTTGAACTTCTCGACGTTGAGCCCAAGCTCGCCAGCCCAGGCCACGAAGTTCTCGTCGGTGAGGGCCTTTTGGTTCTCGAACAGCTTGTCGTGCATGTCCCAGAACTTGCCCTGGCGACCCGCGGCCTCGGCTGCAAGGGCGGCCGGCTTGGCGCGGGGATGGAAGCCGAGCGGGTTGTGCTTGAATGCGATGCGGACGTCGTCGCCGTAGGCGTCGACGATCTGCTTCATCGTCGGGGTCACGCGGCTGCAATACGGGCACTGAAAGTCGGACCACTCCACGATGGTCACGAGTGCATCGGCACCGCCCTTGGCGTGCGCATCGTCGACGGTGACTTTATAGGTCGCGCTGGGATCGGGGCGGCCGGGCTGAGGCCCTTTCTTGCCCGCGGGTGTCGGGGCGGCGGGCGCAGCCGCGGGTCGCTTGGCGACCTCTTCAACCTTGGCCTCGAGGCCCTCCAGCTTGGCGAGCATCTGCGCCTGGTTGTCGGCGATCTGCCCGAGTTGTTCGTTGGTCTGGGCGAAGGCACCTGCACCTTGGCAGCCACCGAGGGCAAACAACGGGGCTGCGAGCGCGATGAGGCTCAGTCCTTGGATCGTTCGTTTCATGGCAAGTGTTCTTTCGGATCGACGGGGGGCCCCGCGGAAATTGCGCTACGAGGAGCGGGGGGCCCAACCCGCTGGGGTCGGTACGCGATACAACGACACCACTCCCCCGAAACGAAAGGGAGAGTCCGAAAAAAGTCGTAAGGGGTGGTAGCGGGGGTTGGAGGGCGTTTTGGCGAGGGCCTCGTGGCCTGTTCGAGAGTTCTAGCGGCGCGGCCGCTGGGTACGTGCGTAGGAGCGGCGCCGTATGGCGAGCCCGAGCCCCGCGAGCAGCCAGATAAAGGCGGGGGTGTTCGATGGAGGGCTCGCGCCCGTAGAGCACGCGCAGCCGCTGTCATCACCGCCGCTCTGGTCGGGGTCGGTGGCGGCCGTGTCGTCGTTGCCATTGCCCGAGCCTTCGGTGGCGGCCGAGTCGTTCCCGCCGCCGCTGTCGCCGGTTTCGTCCTGTCCACCGCTGTTGTCGTCGCCGCTGTCGCCCGGACTGTCGGTCGTGCTGCCGTCGTCGCTGCCAGGTGGCTCCACCACCGACGTTCGATTGATGACACGACCCCGTCCTCCCGTCTGCATCTCAAATAGCTCCACCGAGCGCGCGATGATCGTGTCCATCGCCGCCAGCTCATCGTCATCGAGGACCTCATCGGGGCGCTTGATGAGCACAAACGACACGTCATGATCGGTTCGTGCTTCGGGGAAGGCGGGGCTGCGGGCGCCCTCCACGGCGATGACATCGGCGATGGAGATGTCTCGCCGCGTCGCGCCGACGGTGTACGTGTCCGCCTTGAACGAGAACGCCTGCGGCGGCGCGCAGACATCATCGCCTGAGGCGGCATCGAAGCAGTCGAACGGGTCCTCGAGGACGAACCACGGCGCCACCTCTTCGGGCGGCAGCATGCCCATCAGATACAGATCGAGGTCGCTGAAGGTGAACAGCTCTTGCTTCACCGCGGTGAAGGTGCCGTCGCCGTTGTCGATCCACTCGTGTCCCTGAAGCGGTGAGCCGCCCGTGTGCATGTAGAACGACCAGTGCGCGTTGGCCCGTCCGAGCATGCCTGTCTCCCAGCCCATGCCCTGGTTGAAGTAGACGAAAGAGGCCCACGCATGCCCGAGCTCTTGGCCGAAGATGAGCGAGATCGTGCTGTCGTTGGTGCCGCCAGGATCCGCGCCCAGGTATTGGGTCCAGCGGTTCATATGCAGCATGCCCTCGACCTGCGAGTTGGGGGTGTCGTCGAAGAACTCGGCCGGGATGATCGGATCCTCGTTGGCGATGTGGGCGAAGCCGATGCCTTCGACGTCGTTGGCGACCGACTGGAAGAACGCCCCGATGCCACCCGGGAGCGACCAGGTGCTGTAGACGACGATGAACTGGCTGTCGTCGGGGTGGACCGCCAGGAAGCCGGTCTCGACTTGATCGTAGCCCGCCAAGAAGGGCTCGCGCGCGAACCAGTTGGCGTTTTCGACCGAGCCGTCGACATCGTTGAAGAGCATGAACTGGTCGCGTTGCTCGACGAGCTCAATCGGGGCAGCGTGGACCGAAGTTGCCCCCAGGATGGCGACAAGAGCGATCGAGTACGAAACCAATGAACAGAGCCCCCGAGCCATGGCTGGCAGTATCGGGGGCTCCCGTTGCCGCGGTCAAACCGCGGGCGTCGCTACCGTGGTCGCTCAGTAGCCCTTGTCCGACAGCGCGTCGGCGTTCATCTCTAGCGACAGCTTGCGGCTCTCGTGGGCGCGCGCGGCGGGGGCGGCCTTCTTGGCCTTGGCGAGGCCCTTGCGCTGCTTGGCGATCTTCGAGGCAGAGCTCATCACGCGGGCTTTGTCGGCCTTGTTCTTCGTGCGCTTGGCTTGTCGATGCAGTTTCTCCTCGGCCATCGCGAGCTGATCGTCGGCCATGTCGAGGTCACCCGCGCTGGCTTGGACCGAGGCTTGCTGCGTGAAGTTGGAGGCCTCGCGCATTGCGATGAGCGTCTCGGTGCGGCTGTTGGTATGGGCCGCGACGAGCGACGGGTCGCTTGTGACCGTCGCTCGCAGGACGGTTTCCTGCACGCGTCGCAGGCCGTCCTCGGAGGGGTCGCGGAAGTGCATGCGGACGCTCGCCAACACCTTGGTGCCCTCCTGTGCTTGGTCGATGCGCGCCCGCACGAGCAGCTCGCGCTCCTGTCCACCAAAGACGGCGCCGATCGGGACCACGATGCCGCTGTCGGTGAAGCGGGCCTGGGCGGTGTCGGTCCCCAAGATGCGAACGCCAGGCGCCGCGACCAGCTCGATCTCGACATCCGTTGCCGCCGTTGACTCGAGCAGTGCAACCTCGGTCGCGACGATTGAGGGGAGCTGCTCGGCGTGCTCCACATGGTAGAGGCGACCGCTCGAACGGATGGCCAGCGCGTTGAGGGTGGACTCGTCGTAGTCGAGGCCAACGCCGACGGAAGTCACCTGAATGCCTTTTTGCAGGCCGACCTCGGCGATGCGCCCGAGCTCATCGGGGGAGGTGGGGCCCTCGGTCGCCTTGCCGTCGGAGATGACGACGAGTCGGCGAACCTGGTGGGTGTCGGGGGTGCTCCATAGCTGCGACTCGGCGACCTTGAGGCCTTCGAACATCGCGGTGCCACCGTCGGCGCCGAGCTCTTGAACGACCGCGAGCGCGTGGCGGCGGCTCTGTGGATTGATCTCGGTGGGCGCGATGCGGACCCGACCTCGATCGGAGAAGCTGACGATCGACAGGCGGTCGCCGTCCTCCATCTCATTGATGAGGCGCTGTGCGGCTTCGCGGGCGTGCATGATTTTCTCGCCCGACATCGAGCCCGAGGTATCGATGGCGAGGGTCAGCGCGGTGGGGACATGGCCCGTGACCGCGGCCGCAGGAACGTCGATCCACACGCCAAAGGCTTGGTCGGAGGCTCCCGCGAGCATGAAGTCGCTCGCCGTTGCGGCGCTCACCCAACGGGCGTCGCGGCCCTGTTCCGCCTGACGATGCGTGGTGGTGCTGGCCAGCACCGTGCCACTTGAGCCCTCGTACGCCTGGGTCGCGCTTCCTTCAATGGGGACGGGGTTGGGGGCAGGGGCGACCGGGCCCGCAGCGCGTTGGCCTGCGCAGGCGGAGAGACTAACGGTGGCGATGAACAGACCGACGACGGATGAGCGCATTTTTCCTCCGACCGGCCCTGGGGGCGCGGCGTATGGGAGGTCTACGCACCATCGACGGCGTCGATCTGACGATTTGGAACAAAAAACGAAGGGGCCCGTGGATGAAGGGCGAACGGGTGATGGATCCGGCTCATCGGCGGTAGCAATGGCCGCTTGGGAGTCACCACCTGCGGGCGAAGGCACCTTTGCGGCCGCCGCAGCGCACTCTGTCTTTGCGGCAGCGAAGCACGTCCGTCACGAGCATCGTCAGGCCCACCGATAGAACGACCGCGCCCGCGCCCAGCAGGGCGGTCCCGGGTTGGCGCAGGTTCGGCGCGCTGTGGTTGTCGCCGACCCCCGTCAATGCGGCTCCCGTGATGAGCAAGCCTCCGCCGAGCCCCGTGCCCACCGCTCCGTACAATCCCAGCCGTTCGGGGCGATAGGGCTTGGCCGCTAGCGCCGCGCGCTCGGCCTTGAGGTCGAGGCGGGCCTGCTCTGCCTCCGCGGCCTGTCGCTCTTGCTCTTGTTGTGCGGCGAGTTGGGCGGCGAGCTGCTGTCGTTCTTGTTCCGCGGCGGCCTCGAGCTTCGTCGCTGCTTCGGCGACAAGGTCGTCGACCTTGTCGAGCATCTCGGTGGTCGAGCAGCCACAGTCGAGCGGGGCGACCTGCTCGGGTAGCTCGCCTCCATCCCGCAGAGCGACCACCACGAGGTGGTAATCGAGCGGGCCGCCGTCGAGGTTCACCACGATCCGATCGCGGCTCTCGAGCGGAGCGCGGCCCTCGAGGGCCGACGCGGCGCGCGGCATGACGAGCTTTCGGTGGAAGCTCGGATCGGCGAGGCCGTCGGCGGCGCGGAACTCCAGCGTGTCGGTGGCGTCCGTGGGCTCGCGACGCTGCTCCGCCCAGGCAGCACGGACGGACGGGAGTGGGCCCCACGCAAGACCGAGGCCTACGGTCACAATCGCCGCGATGCGGCCCCAACGACGGGTTCCTAGAGCTTGCTGCGACATCGTTCCACGAGTGCGACGATCTGTGGGTCTTTGAGGTACCGACCCGTACCGACACATTTCTTGTAGTTACCGAGGTTGGCAAATGCGGTCACCCGCATGCGGTTGCGCTTGTGCATCTCTTTTCGAGACCAGCATGACGACAGCGCGGTCGCTTTGGCGACGTCGGCCCATTGCAGCTTTGCCTTGGCCTCGTCGGCCTGAAGGCGTCGTTGCTCGCATGCGCTCGTGAGGTGGTTGGGTACGGCAGGGGCCTCTTCGATGTCGTCGTCCTCGATCACGACGTCGGGTTGTTCCTCGAGCATCGCGTCGGGCTCCATCGTCTCCTCGATGATCTCTTCTTCGGGAGGACCGCTCGGAACGGGGGGCGGTGGCGGCTCGACGTCGGTCCCAGGCGGATCCTCGACGCCGCTGGGATCGGGTTCGGGAGCGGGCGGTGGTGTGGCGGCGGGCGGCTCGAGGGGGGCAGGGTCGGCCTCGATAGCCGCTTCGGACAACGCCTTGAGAGGGGGCTCGGCGACCGGTTCCTCGACGTCGGTGGCGGGCGACTCACCTTGGAGCTCGCTTGTCGCGTTTACGCTAGTGCTGGCGTCCTCGTCACCCCCGAACACGACGACGGCGGAGATCGACGCCACCGCCACCGCGGCGACGCTCAGCGCGATGGCGACGGTGCGAAGCACGTTGCGGGGGCTTTCGTCGCGCACCGCATGAGTCCCCGTCTCGAGGGAATCGGAGGGGTTGTCGGTGTGGCGCGCCAGCGGTCCCGTGCCAGGAACGGGCACCATCGAGATGCTCGGTGAGGTGGGGTCGTGCCGGCCACCAGGAGGCGGGTTGGTGGCGGGATTCTCCGCGCCTGCGGCCAGGGTCTGCATGCCCGCGGCGGAGTCGGCCGACGCGGCGGCGAGGCTCTGGTTCGGGGGAATCGTCGGCGCGGCGGGAGGCCCATCAGCGAGCATGGTCACGCGCGGGCGTCGCTTGGGCGGAGCGGCTGCTGGGGGCTGGTCGGGGTCGGCCTGCGGCGCGTCGACGGGCGCGGTGGGCACTTTGCTCCGCGGTATGGGCTGGCCGTCGTCGAACGGGATTGTGGCCTTCGGCTTGCGAGCCTTGGGCGGTGCGCCCCGCGGTGGTGCCTTCGGCTTGCGGAGCGGAGGCGCCGAGGCCTTGGGAGTGGCGCGACGAGGTGCGGCGCTCTTCGGCGGGTTGGGGGCCCGCGGCTTGGGTGCAAGCGGGGGCGCGGGGACCTTGGGGCGCGGCCCCGTAGACGCGGCGGGATTGCGAGGCGAGCGGGCCGCAGTGCCCGAGGCAATGGGCGGCTCGTCGCCAAACATGACCGTCCGCTTGCGCCGCGACTGCGCGGGGCGAGGACTCTTGGCGGGCGCGACCTCGGCGGGAATCTCCATCAAGGCGCCGTCGAACTCGCTCATGGACAAGAACCGGTCATCGGGGCTCTTGGCGATCGCCTTGAGAATCATCGCCTCCACGGCGGGGGGAATGCTGGGGTCGATCGATCGCGGTGGCTTCGGCGGATCACTGAGGTGCTGCGTGATGACGTGGATCGGGTTGACCCCCGTGTAGGGCACCTGCCCGGTCACCATCTCGTACGCCATGATCCCGAGCGAATAGACGTCGGAGCGGGCGTCGAGCTTGAGGCCGCGGGCTTGCTCGGGCGCCATATAGGTGGCGGTGCCAAACACTTCGCCCGCGTTGGTCAGGTTCGACGCATCCTCGTCGCCATCGGCCTGGCTGCCGACCTTGGCGATGCCGAAGTCGAGCAACTTCACGACATCGCCGAGCCCCTCCACGGGGGTCAGGAAGCAGTTGCCGGGCTTGATGTCGCGATGAATGATGGAGTGCCGATGGGCGGCCGCCAGGGCACTTATCGCCTGCTGCAAGATATGGCGGGCATGCGGCCACGCGAGCTTCTTGTCGCGGCGCAAGAGGGCGCGGAGATCGTAGCCATCGAGGAACTCCATGACGAAGTACACCGAGCCGTCGGGTGTATCGCCGAAGTCCATGATCTGGACGACGTTGGGATGGCGAATCGTGGAGGCCGCCTTGGCTTCCCGCAGGAACCGCTCCCGAAATCGTTCGTCGTACGCGAGCCGCGGATGCAGAGTCTTGATCGCGAGTCGCCGACCCAGGGTGACGTGCATCGCCTCGAACACGTAGCCCATGCCCCCTTCGCCGAGCAGGTCGACGATTTGGTAGCGGCCATCAAGGACCGTTCCGCGGAGATCGGGGAGGCTCGACACGACGTGACCGATGGTGACGCATTGGGGAACGAAGAAGAAGGCGTCCGCGATTCAAATGCACGGTTGCGCCAAAAGGCGCAGCGGCGGGCCCTCGTGTCGCGCGAAAACGACCGCGAACCGTGTCTACGCCGTCCCAAGGCTGGGTCGTGCCAGCTCGATCACCGCGTCGACCCACGTGGGGTGGGCGTTGAGCGATGGTACGAGCACGAGCTTGTCGCCACCCGCGGCGCGAAAATCCTCGTCGGCTCGCATCGCGATTTCCTCGAGCGTCTCCAAGCAGTCGGCCACGAACGCGGGGCAGAACACGGCCACACGCTTGATGCCGTTTTGGGCCAGCTCCACGATGCGCTCGTCGGTGTAGGGCGTGATCCACGGGGTGCGCCCCAATCGAGACTGAAACGCGATGCTCCACGCTTCGTCCGCCAAGCCGAGTCGGCTCGCCAGGGCGCGCGCGGTGGCGAAGCACTGGGCGCGATAGCAGTTGCGGTTCTCGGGCCCGATGGCGTCGCAGCACGTCTTGCTGGCGAGGCAGTGCGCGCGCGACGGGTCGCTCTTGATCATGTGCCGCTCGGGCAGCCCATGGAACGACATCAGCACATGTTGGGGGTCGAGCTCGTCGAGGATGGGGCGGCCCACATCGGCGAAGGCGGCGATGAAGCCGTCGTCGTCGAAGAATGGCGGGACGATCGAGATGAACGGGGTGTTCCAGCGCTCTTTGGCGATACGAAACACCTCTTCTACGGTAGAGCCCGTGGAGCTCGAGGCGTACTGGGGGTACAGCGGCAGGACTACGACTTTGTCGCAGCCTTGCGCATGCAGCTCGTCGAGACCCTGCTCGATCGAGGGGTTGCCGTAGCGCATGGCGAGGACGACGGGGATGTCATCGCCGTCGAGGCGCTGGGCGACCGCATCGCGCAACGCCTCGCCGTAGACGAGCAGCGGCGAGCCATCGTCGCCCCAGATCTTGGCGTACGCCTCGGCCGACTTGGCCGGGCGCGTGGGCAAGATGATCGCGTTGAGTAGCAGCCAGCGGCCGATGGGGTTGATGTCGAGGACCCGTGGGTCGGACAAAAATTGCCGCAAGTATCGGCGCACCTCGGGCGCCCGTGGTGCATCGGGCGTCCCTAGGTTGACCAGCAACAGGCCTGCGCGGGTGCTCACCCGTTGGCCTTGTCAGACGCGCTATCGAGGCCGGCGGCCTGGTTGAGCAGCCCCTGGATCCGCTGCACGATGCCCGCAGGATCGGCGACGGTGCCCTCGGAGAGATTGGCCTGGTCGTGCAGGAGCTCGATCCAAGTGCTGAGCCCCTCGGCATTGTCGTCTTGGGCGGCCGCGGTGGCGGCGAGTACAAACGGATGCGTCGGATTCAGCTCGAGGATGCGCGTGCGAGCGGGGGTATCGCGGTTGTTCATCCGCAGGATCCGCTCCATGTTGCGCGACAGTCCGCCCTCTTCATCGACGAGGCATGCAGCGCTCTGGGTGAGGCGCGAAGATGCTCGCACTTCCTTGACGCGGTCGCCGAGGACTTCCTTGGCCTTGCGGAGCAGCGGATCGATGGGCGAGCTCTTGTCGGCCTTGTCGTCGTCGCTCTTGTCGTCGGCCTTGTCGTCGTCGCTCTTGGTCTCGTCGGTGGTTTTTTCGCCGTCGAGGCCGAGGTCGCCCTGGGTGACGCTCCGCAGGGGCTTGCCGTCGTGCTCCTTGAGGTCTTGGACGACCCATTCATCGACCGGGTCGGTCATCAAGAGCACGGCGTAGCCGCGGGCACGGCAGGCTTCGAGGTGCGGGCTATGGGCCAGCGCCTCGGGTGATTCTCCCGTGATGTAGTAGATGGCGTCCTGGCCCTCGGGCATTGCCGCCACGTACTCGTCGAGCGAGATGCCCTTGCCTTCGGAGGCGGTGCTCTCAAAGCGCAGGAGGCTGGTGATGTTGTCGCGATGGCCTCCGTCGGTGTGCAGGCCCTCTTTGAGGAACACGCCGAACTCCTGCCACAAGGTGGCGTACTTCTCGGGCTCATCGCTCGCGAGGTCGGCGAGCAGTCGCAGCACCTTGCGGGTGAGCTGCCGACGGATCGCGGCCACGGCCTGGTGCTCTTGCAGCATCTCGCGAGAGACGTTGAGCGGCAGGTCCTCGGAGTCCACGACGCCGCGGACAAACCGGAGGTAGCCGGGCAGCAGCTTGTCGCAGCTCTCCATGACGAGCACGCGGCGTGCGTACAGCTGAAGGGCGCGCGTGTCTTCGGAGAACAGGTCCGCGGGGCGGCGCCCGGGAATGTAGAGCACCGACTTGAACTGAATCGGGGCATCCAGCGAAAGATGCAGACGACCCAGCGGCTCGTCACCTGGCAGCACGAAGCCGCCCATCACGTGGGAGTAGAACTCCTTGTAGTCGTCCTCGGAGAGGTCGCCCGGGCTCTTGGTCCAGAACGCCGACGCGGCGTTGACCTTGGTCGGCTCACCCTCGGACTTGCCCTCGTCGTCGAGCACCTCAAGGTTGATCGGGTAAAGGACGTAGTTGCTGTAGCGCTTGACGATATTTTGGATGCGCCAGCGGTCGAGGAACTCTTTGGCTTCGTCGTTGAGCGTCAGCTCGATCCGGGTGCCACGAGTGGTGCGCGTGCCCGGCTGCATCGAGAAGCCGTTGCCGTCGCTGCTCCAGTGCACGGGCTCCTGGCCGGGACGGGCCGAGAGGCTCTGCACGTCGATGCGGGTGGCGACCATGAACGCCGAGTAGAAGCCGACGCCGAACTGACCGATAAGGTTGAGGTCGGCCTTCTTGCCCTCGGCCTGGTCAGCCGCGACATGCTCGAGGAACCGCAGGGTGCCCGAGTGCGCGATGGTGCCGAGGTTCTGCTCGGCTTCTTCGGCCGTGAGCCCGATGCCGTTGTCCTCGATGACGAGCACGCCACGGGCCTTGTCGACCTGAAGCGAGATGGCGGGCTCTACATCTTGGTCGCGCAGGTCGTTGTCGACCAGGGCACCAAAGCGGGCCTTGTCCAGAGCGTCCGACGCGTTGGAGATGAGCTCGCGCAGGAAGATCTCCTGGTTGGTGTACAGCGAGTTGGTCACCAAGCGCAGGACGGCGGCAACCTCGGCCTTGAACTCGTGGGTGGCAGCGGGGGTCTCGGACACGGATATTTCCTCAGCGATGGGCGAAAATCGTGGATGGAGGGCGGGCCCCGATAGGGGGCGGGCGGCACCCTAAGCACGTGTGCGCGCCAGTCAAGCACCTGGAGGCGCGCTGTTCCGTGATTTGCCGCCAGATGTCCGTGCGCCGCCTGATCGGGCCCCGCGAAATTTGCGCAGTCGATCGTTTTCAGAGACGCACGGCGCATCGCGGCACCGAGCCCGCCGCTGGGGCTGGTCACTCGCGCAGCGTGGAGAGCTGCTTGACCAGCTCGCCGAGGATCTTGCCGCTGCCGCCCACGACCGAGACCGATTCTTCCAGGCCCTTCACGATGAGATCGAGGTGAAGGACGGTCTTGGGATTGGTGATGGAGCTCGGCGCGGCGGCGACGAGCTGCTGCCCCGCTTGCACGAGGTGTGTCGTCTTCTCGACGAACAGCGGCGCGGAGCGGCCGAGCGAGAGGGCTAGATCTCGCATCGCGAGCAGATCGTCGGGCACGCCCTCGCCCGACTCGAAGCCGAGCGCACCGCCGACGTCCTTGCCCGTCTGTCCCGACTGGCCGAGCGCAATTGCGACGACATCACCGAGGGTCATCTTGGCTTCGACGCGTCCGTTCATCGTCGCCTCGATCCTCGCCTGCGCGAGGGCACGGAGCTTGAGGATCGCCTCCTTCGTCTGAAATACGAACGCGTGAAACTCGGCCGCCGCTTTGAAAAACTCGTCGTAGCTCGGCACGCCGATCTGTACATACGTAAATGCGGGATGCTCGGGGTCGTCGGCCTCGGCTAGCGCCAGAAAGTCGAAGTTGGCATTGCCTTCGTACTCCGCAAAGCTCGGGGAGAGGTCGCCGAGGGTGACGTGGCCAGGAGGCGGAGCTTCGGTGAGCTTGACGAGCAGCTCCTTCGTCGTCGCCCGTAGCTCCTTGGCCGACACCGCAAGCTCGGCCTTCATGTCTTCCCAGTTGTCGAACTCTTGATGCTCGGTGGTGGTGGTGCCGTCGGCGTTCATCTTGGTCTTGGTGATGTGCCCCTCGAACTTGAAGAAGCCGGCCGCCTTGCCATTGCCGCAGCTGGCGAGGTTGAGGACGAAAACCAACGGGACACAAGAAAAGGGGACACACGAACGACGGAACAGGCTGGCCTTTGACACGCGGGGCTAGGGTGCGCGGCGAGAATGCGTTTGTGAAGTGGCGACGGGGAATATCAACTGCGACGAGAGCAACAATGTTGGATCCGCGTTCTTCATTCAGTCGGGCCGCACGCTGCCGCCGAGCCGCAGGACCAGGCCGGCCCACAGCCCGCCCATCGTCATCGGAGGGCCGTCGTCGACCAGGCCCACGGGGCTACGCAGCGCCGCCCCGAGCTCAGCGTCGAGATCGAAGCGCAGCCGACCGTAGCGAACCCGCGGCCCGACGCTCAGTCGTGCCTGTCCTGTGACGCCCGCGTTTGCGGCGGTGGGGATGTCGGGATCGGTCGTGAGTCCGCGGACGCGGGCCCATCCTCCTTCGACGATCACGTGGCCGCCAAGCCCCACGCGGCCCGGTCGGTATCCCCACGCCAGTCCAACGCCCGCGAGCAGCGTGTGACCGCGGACGCGCCCTAGGGGGCGTGTCGCTTGGCCGAAGTCCCATCCCACGACACCCACCCAGCCCACGCTCGGACCCGTCCACCCCCGTACCGTGAACTCGGTGTGTGTCGCCGCGAGCCGCCCCGTTTGTTCGAGCGCGCGGCCACGGCCGCCGACGCCTACGAGCAGCTCAAGCTCGCGACGCGCCGCGGTCGGCTCGGGCTCGGGCTCGGATTTCGTGCTCGCCTCGGCGGCGCGTCGGGCAGCATCGATCGCGTCGGTCTGCGGTGCAGGAGTCGGGGGAGCATCGGGGGGTGGTGGAGGCACGGGCGTGGAGGTCAGCAGCTCCAGCCACGAGGCGGCAAAGAGCTGGCTTATCGCCAGCGCGATCACCCGCTCGCGTCCCGGCTCCGCCGCGGGCGTCGGAACATCGCGGGCGAGTCGCTTACGCGTGAGCGGATCGATGATGGTGATCGTCAGCCGCTGGCCCTCGCAGCGGAGGTCGACGGTGAGCGGAGGGCCGTCGCGGATCTCCGTGGTCACCATGGACAGCTCGAGCTCGAGCAGGCGGGCGACCTCGTCGGCCGAGAGCACGCCGCACCCATCGGTCGCCACCTGCACGCGGGCCTGCGGCGACACAGCAGCGGCAGCGGCGGCGAGCACCACCGATGTGGCCAAGCTGAGCACTACATCAATCTTCGCAGGGCGGTGTGTTCGAGGGAAACCCCGCGCGGGTGCAGCGGTCGTGCCCCGCGCTCGGCCTGCTCACTGCGGGGCCAGCAGCTCGCTCAGTCGCGCGCGATGGGTGCCCCGCGGATACCGAGCCAGATACTGCTCGGCGGCGGTCCGGGCTTGGTCGTGACGCCCCGCGGCATCAAACGAGACCGCCGCCTCGGCGCGCGCATCTTCGGCGAGCGGCCCCCGTGGCGAGCGCTTCCAGCACTTGGCAAAGGCGTTCGCGGCGGCGCCGTGACGGCCGCGAGCACGCTCGACCTTTCCAAGCTGAAACAGCGCGCTGTAGGCCCGCGGATCATGCGGATGGCGACGGACGAGCTCTTGCAATGCGTGGGCGGCTCGACGTAGGTCGCCGCGGCCACGGGCTTGGTCGGCATCACGGAGCAGCGCATCGATGGTGGGACGCGGTGCAGTTGTTGGCGACGGCGTCGTGGTGTGCGGGGTAGCGGAGGCCGTTGCGACCGTTGCGGTCGGCGGCGTGGCCTCGACGCTCAGTGAATCACCCGGTCCGAGCTCCGCGACACGGCTACCGTTATCGACTTCGACCAAGCCCCGCTCCACCATCACCGTGACCCGCGAGGGACCGCGGTCTGCCTGGTCTTCGTTTGCGGAGGTGGCGGAGGTGGTGGAGGCCAGTGTGACGGTGAAGATCGTGCCAACGACCCGTACCTCGACGCCCGCGGCATCGACGATGAAGCTGCGGTTGCGATCGGGCGCGACCTCGTAGCGCACCTCGCCGCTGTGTTGCTGCAATCGCACTTCGGTGGGGCTTTGGATCTTTACGTCGACCTGGGCTCCGTGTCGCAGCTGAGCGACGGAGTTATCGGGCAGGCGTAGCTGCGAAGGCGCGGCAAACGGGATCGAGCGAATCGAGGGGATCGCGAGCGTCTCGCCCAGCTCGGCCCCCACGTTCTCGATCGCGGCGGGCTCTTCAGCGACGCGTAGCGGCCCGAGCACGAACAGCAGGACCGCCGCGGCTGGGACAAGTCCACCGCTCACCGCGGCCGCGAGCCAGCGCTTGCTCGCGCCCGCAGAGCCCTGGGTGGCGCGGGCCGCCTCGATGCGACTGAGGACCCGTTGTTGCCGCACGTCATCCCACGGCACGGGCGTCTCCGCAGCGCTGCGAACGTAGTCGTTCCCGTTCCCGTTCATGACGTCGCCCCCAGTCGTCGGTCGAGACGGGTCTGGGCGTCCGCGATCCTGCGCTTGACCGTCGCCAGCGAGATATCGCAGAGGTCGGCCACCGCTTCGAGCTTCTCGCCCTCCACCCGCGCAAGAATCCAGGGGATCCGCATGCGCTCGGGAATCTGATCGAGGGCGGCGTAGAGCTCCTCGGCTGGCGCACGGTCCCGTGGATCGGAATGCGTGGGCATGGCCGGGCGGATCTGTTGACGGAGCCAACCGCGTCGTCGTCGTCGGGTCATGCGCGACTGGCTGAGGCGGACCGCGATCATGACGAGCCAGGGGCGCACGTGCGCTCGGTTGCGAAGGGTGGTCAGGCGGTCGGCCGCGCGGACGAAGGTGTCTTGCACGATGTCGTCGAGGTCAGCGTCGTCGCCCATGAGTCGAAAGACAACGCCCGCCACGTAGCGTGCGTGGCGAGCGTACAGATCGCGAAAGGCCGCATCGTCTCCGCGCAATATGCGCGAAACCAGCACCGCGTCGTCATCGGCGACGCGGTGGAGCGGGCGGGCTTGGGCGACAGCGGTCACCGTGCATAATGATCGCTGGAGCAGGCCAGATCGGCTCAAGTGTTTTTTTTAGAACGAACAACCGTCGCCTGTGGGCTGTGGGGGCTGATCTTGGGCGGCGGGTGTGCGGACCCCGCGGCGATCTTGGGGTCGGGCACAACGACGGGCACCTCGGTGGGCAGCCTCGACTCGCCGACGTCGAGCGAGGACTCGGGGACGACCGACGACGGTGACTCGGGCCTCCCCGACGACAGCGGCACGGGCCCCACGCTGCCGTGCAGCGATCCCGACGGCACGTGCAGCAACAAGATCGATCTGCTGTTCGTGATCGACAACTCGGGAACGATGGGCGAGGAGCAGCTCAACCTCGCGAAGAATTTTCCGCTGTTGATCGGCGAGCTTCAGGATCTCTCGGACGCCAACGGCAACCCCGTGGCGGCCGACGTCAACATCATGGTCACGACGAGTGACTTCGATAACCCGTTGTGCCAGGGGCCGTGGCAGAGCCCCGACTATGTGCCCGCAAAGGGCTCGCCCGTGTTCTCGCCGTGCACCGATCGCCTCGGTCGCTTTACCGGCTTTGGTGAGCCGCCGTTGGTGATCGAAGAGGCGTGCCTCGACGTCTGCGATCCCGACGCGCCCGCCCAGCCCACGGATCAATTTATCCACTTCGACGCGGCGGGAAACAGCAACGTTGTTGGAGGGACCCCGGTCGAGGCGCTCGCGTGTGTGGGCCCGCAGGGGATCGATGGTTGTGGGTATGAGGCACCGCTCGAGAGCATGCTGCAAGCGCTCAACCCCGGGGCGTGCTGGAACGATCCCGCCAATTGTACCGACCCCACGTGGGCGTGGATCTCTCAGCCGTTCCTTCGGCCGGGCGCGGTGCTTGCGATCGTGGTGATCACCGACGAAGCTGATTGCTCGGTCAAAGACTTCACCATCATGGACGACACCGGGTTCATGGAAGTCGACCGGGTCAGCGGCGCGGCGCTGCCGAGCTCCGCGATCTGCTGGAACGCGGGTGTCGTCTGCACGGGACTCGACCCGGCCACGGGCGAGTACTCGGGCTGCACCGCAGCCAACAAGGGCACGGCGGGGGAGGTCGGAGTGGGCGACAGCGAGGCCGTGCTTCAGCCGCTGTCGCGCTACACGAACCTGCTTGCGGCGTTGGGTGCCACGGGGCGCGAGGTGATCATGCTCGGCGTG
The DNA here is from genome assembly GCA_011762755.2 of Epimenia babai. Classification (NCBI taxonomy): domain Eukaryota; kingdom Metazoa; phylum Mollusca; class Solenogastres; order Cavibelonia; family Epimeniidae; genus Epimenia; species Epimenia babai. The sequence continues at coordinate 55,310 of WURV02187635.1, read as the reverse complement.
CTCGGCGTTCCCGAGGTCACGGCGCACGCCGAGGCCCCGCCGTTTCAGCCCGTGGAGGGAGGCCTGGCCGCGCTCGTGTATCGCGACTGGCGCGATCCCGATGTGCCCGCGGGTGGGGACATTCTCCCCGAAGAGTGGGATGACGGCGTTCGGGCGGAAGACAAACAGTTTGAGTTTGGCATCGGGCCGGGGTGCACTGGCTACGAGTTGCGGACCGATAGCTACACGGGACAGGCGATCGCACCCGTGCGCATCCGTGAGGTGTGTGAGAGCCTCGATACGCCCGACGATCCAAGCACTCCACAGCTCGATGAAACGCGGATTCGATGCTGCGTCGAGTCGATCTGCGACGATGACTTCAGCCCGGCAATTCGGTGCCTAACGGGTCTGATTCGCCAAGCAGTGGTGCCGGTCGAGTGAACGAAACTGCCTGCCTTTTTGCACACTTCCCTACTGGTCGCGGAGTGTGTTGTTCGCGGTAGGTGGCGCCTGCGCACCCACAGGCCCGTGGGTCGATTCCCTTGTCGGGACACCCAATATGGGAGGGAACCCACAGTTGCTGCGCGAAATGACATGATATTGCAGCAGTTGGGCAAGCGCAGCCCGTCGGTGGCACGATCGTCTGCGGTCCGGTCGCTCATTCCGAACCGACTCCTTCTCACCAACGCGGCACGCACTTTCGTCTCGAGGCCCCTCTTGTCCATGCCCTCGCCGTCCGACCCTACGGTGCTCGATCGCGAGCTCAGTGTCGAACGGCCGCCTCTCGCCCGCGCAGGGCTCGACGTCGCGGGGCTCTACTCCCTGGTCCGCTTTCGCGGGCGCGGAGGAATTGGCGAAGTTTGGGAGGCCGAGCACGCGCGGACGAGCCGTCGGGTTGCGGTCAAGCTGCTGCTGCCGGGCTGGCACGCCAACGATGGAATCCGCCAGCGCTTCATTCGGGAAGGCCGCCTTGCGAGCACGATGCAGCATCGACATATCGTCGATGTGTTCGACGTCGGCGAGACGCGGGAGGGCGCGCCGTTTATCGCGATGGAGCTCGTGGAAGGGCTGCCGCTGCACAAGGTGGTGGCCGATGAGGGGCCGATGCCATGGCCTCGCGTGAAGCGGATCTTGTTGCAGCTTTGCGATGCGCTCGACCACGCGCACGGGATGAAGATCGTCCACCGCGATGTGAAGCCCTCGAATGTGATGCTCGCCAGCGACGAGCCGCCCGACAACTGCAAGCTCGTCGACTTTGGCATCGCAAAGCAGAGCCTCGCGACGCGAGACATGCAGCACCTCACGGGGGAAGGGCAGATGTTGGGCAGCCCAGGCTTCATGTGTCCCGAGCAGCTCCAAGGTAAAGCCACCGACTTTCGCAGCGATATCTACGGCCTCGGGTGCACGGGCTTTTACTTGCTGACGGGGCAGGTGCCGTTCGCGGGCGACTCGGTGCCCGAGATGATTCACAACGCTCTTTACTGCGAACCTCGAACGTTGCGTGCGCCTGGGCTCGATGGCGGTCTATGTGACGCGGTCCAGGCGATCTTTCATCGGGCCGTGCATCGCAACCCCGCGTCGCGCTTTCGCTCCGCCCTCGATTTCGTTGTGGCGCTCAATCAGCTCGGGACCCAGACGATTCGCATCCCGTTTGCTCGACCGACCCCGGCCCCGGTCCAGGTCGATCCCAACGCCGACACGAACGCGGGAGATGTGACCACCGCCTCAGAGCCGTCGTCGAGGGCAGCGCCATCGCTCGTGCCTGCGGCATCGGGTCGTGACGAGAGCACCGAAGAAGAGAACCCCCCGGTTATTGATGTCCCGCGGACGACGGCCTCGGGTTCCACACCGCGGGGCGTGGTCTCGACGCGGAGCTACAGCCCGCTGCTCCGCGACCGCCGTGGCATCGATCGCATGAGCTGGGGCTGCCCCGAGGGCTTCGTCGAGATGGTTCGAATGCTGCCCGACATCGTCGTCGTGCAGATGAGCGGCCTCATCGGTTCGTCGGCGGAGTGGTTGTTCCAGCGTCAGCTTGGTCCACTCATGGAACGGCACCGACCCGTTCAGCTCTTTTGGAACCTCAGCTCGATGCTGAGCTACCCGCCCGGCGTTCGTGATGCGAGCCTGCGTTGTCTGACAGAGCATCGCGAGTGCATTCAGTCGATGCACCTGCTCAATGGTGAAGGCGTGGTGGGCATCGCGGTCTCCATCGCCACGGTCACGCTGTGCGGGACGCCGCACGTGTACGACGATGAGCTAGCGTGGGTCGCCGCGCTGGACGCCTGGGCGGCAGGCGAGCGGCATGCTCCGCGGCCATAGGGCGTGCCGATCAAGCGCTGGAGGATGGGTGAGCGCACCCACCGATACGGCGCCGTAAAAAAACAAAGGCTGGGGCGCGCTTGCACGCCGCGCAGCCGCGGCCCTACCCTCGATTGGGGATGGGGTGACGATGCGGATGAGCACGACGACACGAACGTGGCGGTTGCCGTTGGTGGGCCTGGCGGCCTGGACGGTGGCCCTGGGCATGTCCTGCGATGCGGATGATGTCGGCGAGATGTCGGTGGCCCAGCGCGATGCGGCCCTGCCGCTGCGCTCACCGCCCGAAGTGGTCCGCGTGCCTGCACCACTGCCGGCCGCGCACTGCGAGATCGATGTCGAAGGTCAGGGCATCATCGACATTGAAGAGGACTACCTGCCCAATGTGGTGCGCTGCGAGAACGGGGCCGCGAACCTCGAAGCGCTCAAGGCCCAGGCCGTCGCCGCGCGATCGGTTGCGTACTACGCCATCGAGACATCAGGGGGCATCTGCGACAGCCAGAGCTGCCAGGTCTACTCCTGCGGCGGGGAGCCGTCGGCGATTCACCGCCAAGCGGTCGAGGAGACCAGCGGCCAGTACTTGATGTTCAACGGCACGCTCACCTACGGCTTCTATGTAGCGGGGGATGCCAGCACCGCTCCGCCCGAGTGCATTGGCGTCTCGGGAGCGACGGAGCACTGGGTCACCTACAACGAAGGGTTGTCGGGCACCGATGTCGAGCAGACCGAGCTCGGCTTCGTGCATGATCCCGCCGACGGTGGCTACGGCCAGAACCGCGGCTGCATGTCGCAAAATGGCGCGGCCTGCCTCGAGGACAACAACGGCTACGACTACGTCGATATCCTGCGCTTCTACTACGGCGACGACATCGTGCTGGTGCAGGGAGAAGCGGCCTGCGTAACCCCGCCCGAGACGGGGGGCGAGTCCTCGGGGGGCGAGTCCAGCGATAGCAGCGGAGGCGAGCCACCGAGCGGCGAGACCGGGGCCACCGACGATGGTCCAACGGATCCGTCGACGGGAGATGAAGGCCCACTTCCAGGGGGCACCGCGACCACGACCGACGGCCCGTTCGATGATGACGAGGGCACGAGTCCCGCCGATGGGCAGTCGCTGCCCACGACCTTCGGCGCCGACGATGGCGACGATGGCTGTGCGTGTGCGGCGGGAGGCGGAGCGCAGGGCGACACCGCGTGGTGGTTGTGGCTGCTCGTCCCGCTCGCTCGGCTGCGTCGACGCACCCGCCGAGCCTGAAGCTCAGCACCTAAACCAAAAGAAGAGGGGCGACCCGCCAATGGCTGGGTACGCCCCTCTGTCGAGTGCTATCGCGAACGCGATGCTTACTCGGCGGCGGCCTCGTCGGCGGGTGCTTCCTCGGCGGCTTCCTCTTCGGCTTCCTCTTCGGTCGCCTCTTCGTCGGTCGCCTCGTCGGTCACGTCGTCGACGGCGGGCTCTTCCACCGCGGGGGTGGCGTCGGCCGGGGTGGCGGTGTCGGGCTGGCTCTTCTCGCAAGCGGTCAGAGCGGCAACAGCGGTGGACAAAAGGAGGAGGTTCTTGATGTTCATGGCGTCGTTCTCGTCGGGTGGGGTGGGGTGCGAACCGGCCCAAACCGGGCGGCTCGCCGTTGAACACCCGCTATTACCTCAAACTCTCTAGAGTTGAAAAGATGCGGGTTCGCCTCACAGCGACATGCGGCGCGCAAATGGTGAGCCTATTGACGATTTTCGCAGCAAACGGACCCACCGTTGCTGCGCAAGCGCGCACCCGGCGAAGAATAGACCCCGGATTACGGGCGCTTGGGTCGGCGCTCGGTGAGACCGTGGGCCTCGATCCAGCGGTAGATCTGCCGTCGATCTCGCCCAAAACGCCGCGCCATGGCCCGTACGTTGCCCTCTAGCTCCTCAAACGCGGCCCTGAATTGCTCGCGGGTAGGAACCGGCGGTTTGTGGGCGGCGAGCGTGGGGCTCGGTGTGGCGACGGTGGCGGTGGCTGGCCGCGTCTCGCTCGGTTTGAGCCACGCGGGCAGATGCTGCGGGGCGATCGGGCGCGGTTGCTGGGGGTTGGAAGCGAGATCGTGAACCAAGCGGTCGATCTCCCGCAGATTGCTCGGCCAGTCGTGCAGGAGCAATCGCTCCGCGGCCTCGGCCGAGAGCTCGAGGGGTTCTGCCGCCTGGTCGGGTCGGGCATCGAGCCAGCCCTCATGCAGACGCATCAGCCAGGCCAGCACATCACCGCGACGATCCCGAAGGGGCGGCACCCGAAGCTCCCACAGTGCAAGACGAGCGTAGAGGTCGCGCCGAAACTCCGCTGCCTCCACACGGTCGACGAGGTTGGCGTGCGTCGCTGCCACCACCCGCACGTCAACGGGCACAAGCTTCGCGCTTCCGACCGGCTGCACCTCGCCTTCTTGGAGTGCGCGGAGCAGCTTTGGCTGCAAGGCGAGCGGCAGGTCGCCGATCTCATCGAGGAATAGAGTGCCGCCATCGGCCGCGCGGAACAGGCCGGGCTGGTCTTTGGTGGCTCCCGTGAACGCGCCCTTGATGTGCCCGAAGAGCTGGCTGTCGATGATCTGTGGGCTCAGGGCAGAGCAGTTGATCGCGACGAATGGGCCCGGCCGCTCGCTTCGGCGATGGAGCTCGCGGGCGATGTGTTCCTTGCCCGTGCCTGTCTCGCCGAGCAGCAACACGGGCGAGGGATCGGGGGCCGCTCGCTCGATTCGCTGGCGGAGCATCACCATGGCGGGGGCGCGTCCCGGGATGATGGGGTCGTCGTCCGCGGCCGCGTCGTCGGGCGGAAACTGCTCGTACACGAGGAGCACGTCGCCGAGCTGCACAACGCAGCCGCTATCGAGGAGGTGGGGCTCGGTCCCCATGGCGACGCCACTGAGACGAGAGCCGTTGTGGCTGCCGAGGTCCTGCGCTACGTGAAGGCCCCGCGCCGCGTCCCAGGTGATCTGCATGTGCCGCCGTGAGACGGTCGCGTGGTGGAGCTCGGCCGTGACCTCTTCGGAGGCCGTGCGGCCCAGCGTGGTCGGGCTAGGCGAGAGTGTCAGCGACCACTCCAGCCGGGTTGGATGCACGACGCGCAAGCGGGCGCGGACCTGCGGTGGGGCTCGCTTCTTGCTGGAGGCACGGGTCACCGTGGAGAGGGCATCGCTGCTCATCGCGCCACCGCAGTGTACGCAACTGTGCGAGAGGTTCGTGCGGCCCCCACCATTGACTCTCGAGATTTATAATCTAACAAATCAAACATCTCTCAGCTAGCCTAACTCGGTGCACGGGGTCACTCAAGCGCGATAAAGGACACGGATAGGTCATTTATGTAGCTGGAGATACGCGTGAATCTGGTGTCCAATAGGGCATGGCAGCACGGACTCTTGGGGTGACCGCGGTGACGGCCTTGGCGCTCTCGCTTGGGTGTGGGGGCGGACAGGCGAGCGGTGACGGTGATGCCGAGGGCGGCCCCGGGCTGGCGTCGCTCGACGATGGCGGCTCGGACACGGTGGCCGCGACCGGGACGCAAGGCAACGACGACGGGCCCGTCGCGACCGGCGGTGTCACGGGCGGAAGCGGGGCCACGACGCAGGGAATGGTGGACGAAGGATCGGCCGATGAGGGCGACAGCGGCCCCACGTTGTTCGATCTTCCTGAGCCGCCCAAGCCCGTAGGCTGTCCGATGGGTGAGGGCGGCGGTGGAGTTGCGTTCTCCTATATTTGGATCGGCAACTCTCCCGACGGCACGGTGAGCAAGATCGACACCGAGACGGGGGTGGAGCTCGGGCGCTATCGGGCGTCGTCGGGCAGCAACAGTCCGTCGCGTACCTCGGTCAATCAATACGGCGATGTTGCGGTGGCCAATCGCGGCGCCGCGGGAAGCCTGACGAAGATCGCGGCACAGCTCGACGACTGCGTGGAGAGCAATGCCGTCCCCGGCATTCAGACCTCGACCGGTCCCGACAACGTGCTGCCCTACGGCGAGGACGAGTGCGTCTTGTGGAACACGCCGCTGCCTTCGGCCGACTACGAGCGCGGCCCACGGGCGGTGGCGTGGGAGGGCGGCGAGATCGACGAGGAGACCTGCGAGAATACGGTGCCCAATCCTCGCGTGTGGGTGTCGTGGCGAGGCGCAGGCGACAACATCGAGATTCGTCGCCTCAACGGGGACACGGGCGAGATCATCGACACGGCGATGACCGTGGGTGGTGGTGGTCGTACGTACGGCGGTGCCGTCAATGGCGAGGGCGACTTCTGGGTGGCGACGCGGGGCGGGCAAGACAACCTGATCCACACCGACGCCGACACGATGGAGGTCACCGTGTACAACGTGCCCGCGGGCGACAACTACGGCATGACGGTCGACCAAAACGGCGACCCTTGGGTTGTGACCTACAACGCCGACACGAACTATGTGTATCGACTGGACACGGTCTCGGGCGAGTTTGTGACGGCCGCGACATCGCCCAATCGCTACCGTGGGATTCAGATCGATCGCGAAGGCCGAGCATGGATCGCGGGGAACCTCCCGTGTCGTCTCTCGCTCGTCGATGCCAACACCGACAGCCTCGTCAACGACTCGATTCCGCTTCCCGGCTGCGTCACCCCCGTGGGGACGAGCATCGACGCCGAGGGTTTCGTGTGGGTCGTGGACCAGGGCAACAGCACCGCCTACAAGGTCGACCCCGACACCTACGATGTCACGCAGCAGGTCACGGGCCTCATCTCGCCCTATACCTACTCCGATATGACGGGCGCGGGGCTCGACCTCGTGGTCAACCCGCCTGGCTGAGCATTCGGCGGCAGGACAGCGCTGAGGCAGCGCCGCGGGTCGATCCCGCGGCGTTTTTCGTTGGTTCGTTCGGCGCTCGGCAAACTAATTGTGATCCGTTCGGCGGCTGGGGGCTCTATCCGAGCAGCCTTGCTGCGCCCCCCTAACCAATGGGCCCTGCGCCCGCGCGGCATGCAAAAGGAGAACTGAAGATGGAAATGAACACTCACGTGCGTGGGCGGATCATCAAGGACCCGTCGTTTCGTGCCGAGCTACTTGCGGCTCCCGAAGCCGTGCTCGGCATGGGCTCTGACGCAACCGTTCGGATGCTTGAAGACGCCGACGACGTCGTGCACCTCGTCATCCCGACCAAGCCCGTCGTCTACAGCGACAGCGCCGACGCGGCGCAGCGGGTGATCGCTCGGGCTCAGGGCGACGGTGAATTTTGCCGTCGACTCAGCGCGGATCCTCGCGCCACCCTGAGCGCAGAGCTCGGCGTGGACCTGCCCCAGGACGTTCGTATCGTTGTTGTTCAAGACACCCGCGAGGTCGTTCATGTGGTCTGCCCGACGCACGGCCCCGTTGGGGTCACGGCGGTGCGTGAAGCGGCTTCGGTGGGCAGCAGCGCCTCCTGGGGCTGCGAGGTCACCACGGCGGACAGCCCGTGCACGCTCGAGGGCAATAGCTTCTGCACCGCGACCGCGGGCTGTCACACCGTGGGCGGCGGCGATCCTGACTGCGAGGTCAACCCCGACCCTGGTCCCCGCTTGCCTGAGCCAGGTGGTCCCAGCATCCCCGAGCCCTCGCTCCCGTAGGTGATGGCGATTGGGGTGGCCGACCTTTGTCGGCCACCCCGCTTTTTTACGTCATCGGATCTGAAGTCCATGTCTCCGCTAGCCACCAGCGCGCCCGTCGACCATGAGCCGAGGCTGAGTCACTACCTCGCCGCGGTCGATGATGTGCTGCCCGCTGTGTTGGTGCCGCAGCCCTATCGCTCGCGCATCGTTACGGCCGCGCGGCGATTTCCCGTGGCGCGCATGGCTGGCTTCGAGACCCATCTCAATCGCGGTCGCGTCGACTTTGCGGTGCGCCTGGCCGCGGGAGAAGTTGGCGCATCGGCGTGGTGTGAGCACGCCAGCCGCCAGCCGCATCTGTCGTGGTCGTGTGTCGAGCGTGGCCTCGCCGAGCGTCGTGTACGGGATATGTGGCTGGAGCTTGATGTCGAGGCGGACACCGTCTCGCCTCCGTCGATCTTCTGCGGGCTGCTGGAGCCCGCGATCGAGCGCCGCGGCCAACGTCTACCGCCGCATGTCGCCTCGCTGCTCGCGGGCTTTGGCGCACGACCCGACGCGCTCGCTACTCTCGCTCGCCTCCACCGCTTGCTCGGCCCGGGTGCCCAGATGTTTCAGGTGGGCCTGATGCTGGCGCGGCCCGAGCGAGGGCTGCGGGTGCTGCTGCGTGGCCTCGAGCCGCTCGCCATCGCGGCGCTGCTCGTCGACATGGGCTGGTCGGGCGATGGCGCCGAGATCGGTGACCTTGCCCAAGTGTGGGGCCGCCGCGTCGACCAAGTGTTCGTGAGCCTCGACCTCGGCGCTGAGGTGGGGCCACGGCTCGGTCTCGAGCTCATGTTTCGCGACCAAAGTGCGGTGGGCTTCGACCCTCGCTGGGCCCGATTGCTCGGCGAGATGCACTCGGCGCAGCTGTGCTCCGCCGCGGAGCGAGATGCCTTGGTGGACTGGCCCGGGTGGACGACCGAAGCCTCCGCGGCCGAGCGCTGGCCCGTGAATCTGCGCCGCGCGGCGGCTCAGCGGTTCCTCCCGAAGCGGCCGGCCATCGCTCGCATGATCAACCACGCCAAGCTCGTCATCGCGCCCGATCGTTCGGCCTCCGCGAAGGTCTACTTTGGCTTTCAAACCACTTGGATCGACGAAGGTCCGCGCCGCTAGAGCGCCCGCCTTCGTGAGGAGTTTTTGTCATGCTCGACCACTCTGGAACCCGTCTTGATGCCGCGACCGACGCGTGGATTCGCGAGGTTGTCGGCAATGCGGCCACGCTGCACGAACGCACGACGCGGGACTTCGTTCCCACCGTCGGGGAGGAAGCGAAAGTTGCCGAGCGGCTCGACGCCTGGGCGAGGCGCGTGGCCGATGGCGACCCGCACAGGTTCGCGCGTCGACTCGCCTTCGATGACCTCGACAGCGCTGCCGCGGAGCGGATGGTCCGCGACGCCCAGCTTCGGCCTGACGCTCCTGTGCCTGCGTGGGCTCGGCTGTTGGTGGCGGTCGGGCGCCGCATGCAGACACACGGCGCCGCGGAGCCGATGGCCGCGAGCAACCCGATCGCCTTCGAGGAGCTGCTGGCGGACTTTGGGGCCGAGGCAGAGCTGCGGCTACGGGCGAAGGCTGGGGCCGCCTACGATCGCGTCGCTGCGCCCGCGCACGAGCAGCTTCGGCGTGTCCTCTTACTGACCCTCGGCTGGCTCGGGGGGCAGTCGCTGGCGCTCGAGTTTCGCGTGTTTCGGGAGTCGCAGGAGAGTGGCTTCGCTCGGCTCGTGCGGCGGGCTAGCGCGACCAAGAGTGATCGTCTCTATCGCGCATTCGTGGCGCATCACCGCGCCGATGGGCTGCGCTCGCTGGCCGCCGAATACTCGAGCCTCGTCCGCATGCTGTGCACCGTGACGCAGATGTGGATCGACACGACCGCGGAGCTGCTCACTCGGCTCGACAACGACTGGGATGCACTGCGCGACGAATTGATGGGAGGTCGCGACCCGGGCTTGGTGCGCTGGGTCATGACGGGCCTGTCCGACCGTCACAACCACGGACGGATCGTGGCCATCGTGCACTTCGAGTCGGGAGCCAAGGTCGTCTACAAGCCCAAGGACCTCGGCCTCGAAGCGGCGTGGTTTCGGCTGATGACCGACCTCGGCGCGCCCTTTGATGCTCGGGCGCTTCATGTGATCGAGCGGCCCGACTACGGCTGGGTGGAGTTCGCCGAGTCCCACCCGGCTCAGTCGGCCGAAGAGGTCGCGCTGTACTATCGCCGCGTAGGCGGGCTGCTCGCGGTGGTCCACGTGCTGTCGGCGACCGACTGCCACTACGAAAACGTGGTCGCCTGCGGGGCCGACCCCGTGCTGGTCGACGGCGAGACCGTGTTGCACCACAGCCGTGCGGTGGCCGAGGTCCCCGAGGGATTCGGTGCGCAAGCGGCCGCGGTGAGGCTCTTGGAGTGCTCGGTGCTGCGGCCTGGGCTCCTGCCGCAGTGGTCGGCGGCCCCCGAGGGGAAGGCCGAGGATCGCTCGGGTCTGGGCTCCGAGTCCAAGGGGGTCAGTCGCAGGGCGTTTGCCGCGTACGACGACCTGCGCAGCGACGACCTCGAGCTTCGACCTCGGAAGATCGAGACCAGCCGCGGTGACAACGTCCCCACGCTACAAGGGCGTCGGACGTCGGTGCTCCACCATCAGGAAACGTTCGTCGATGGGTTCGCAGAGACGATGCGGGGTTTCATCGCGCGCTGCGAGCCCTTGGCGGAGCGGCTCCAGCGATTTGCGGGGCTTCGCTCGCGCTTTATCTTTCGGCCCACGCAGGTCTACGCCGACCTGCTCGAAGACGCCAACCACCCCGACCTCATGCGCAGCGGAGTCGAGCGAAGCCTGTACTTCGAGGCGCTCGCCCGCGTGCCCGAGCGGTGGGCGGAGCGGCCGGCGTGGTGGCCACTGCTGCGCTCGGAGCTCGCGGCGCTCGCCCGCCTCGATGTGCCCACCTTCTTCGCAGCCGTCGACGACGATGTGCTGTACGCCGACGACGGTCGGTCGGCGAAGGGGGTACTTCGGGGGCCAAGCTTGGGGTTTGTACAGAACCGCCTGCGCGAGCTCGATGAGGGGCACCTCGCGACGCAGGTCGAGCTTATCTGGGGGTCGCTTTACTCGCGGGATATCGACCGACACAAGCTCGATACCTCGGCACGTGCGGAGGCGACGGCGGTTCCGCAGCGACCTCCTGTGATGGACTCCGACGACTTCTTGGGCGAGGCGGTGCGGCTCGGCGATGAGCTGCTCGCACAGGCCGTCGCGGGCTCCGATGGCTCGTTGGCGTGGGTTGGCTTCGACCACATCCCAGGCACGGGTCGGTTTCGGCTCCAGCCGATCTCGGGCTCACTCTACGCGGGGACGACGGGGATCGGGCTGTTCTTTGCGGCGCTGTTCGCTGCGACGGCGGAGCCTCGATTTGCCGTCGGCGCTCGTGCGGCGGTGCGGCACGTGGTGGCCGATGCCCACGCCGATGGACAAGAAGGGGTCGTCGCGCCCACCCACGGTGCGGCCTGTGGCGCCGCATCGGTCGCGTATGCGTTGTGTCAGATGGCCGAGCTGACGGGCGAGGAGCACTATCTTGAGGGAGCTCGGGCGGCGGCGCGGCAGCTCACCATTCCTTTGGTGGAGGCCGACCGCGTGCATGATCTCTGCGCAGGGACGGCGGGAACGATCGTGGGGCTGCTGCCGCTTTGGCGGACCACGGCCGATGCCGAACTGCGGCGGGTGTTGATGGCGTGCGGTGACCATCTGCTCGCGGCGCGGGTGGAGGACCCACGCTCGGGCACGCTCGGCTGGCTCACGATCGAAGGACATCCGCTCACGGGCATGAGCCACGGCTCCGCAGGGATTGCGATGGCGCTGCATCGGCTGGGCACGGCGCTTGGTGTCTCGCGGTTTACGGAGGCCGCGGTGCAGGCCTTGGGGTTCGAGCGGGCGAAGTACGTGCCGCAGTGCGAGAACTGGCCGGACTTTCGCGACCAGCAAGGCGCCCACGGGGACCAGTGCATGACGAGCTGGTGTCATGGCGCGCCCGGCATTGGCATGGCACGCGCGGCGATGGCGGGCGATGACGGGCCTGTCGATCGTGACCTTCAGATCGCCGCGAAGACGACGAGCCGCCTCGGGGTAGGCGCCTGCGACAACCTGTGCTGCGGCAACTTCGGTCGGATCGACGCGCTGCTCACCATGGGGCGTGCCGCGGGCGCGAGCGAGTGGATCGAGCGCGCCCGCAGCCAGGCGATGGCCGCCACCGCGCAGGCGCGGGCCCTCGGCGGCTTCGACCTCCTCCCAGGTGTTCCGCGCGGCGTGCACGTCCCGGGCTTCTTTCAGGGCGTGGCCGGGATTGGCTACACGTACCTTCGGCTGACCGATCCCGAGCGATTCCCCTCCGTGCTGTCATGGGAGGACACTCGTGGCTGACGGTCGCATCCCCGCGCCAGCGGCCGTACGGGCGATCGAGAGTGCGGCGATTGACGACAATGGGCCACCCTCCGTGCGAACGCCCGCGTCTGTGCTGCGCCCGACCGCGAGGGCGGTGGCCATGGTCTGGGCGCACGAGCGCCGCCTCGTGCTGTGCTTGGTGGGGCTGACGATCGTGACCGCGGTGATTCCCACGGTATCCGCCTGGGTGGGTCGCGGCGTGGTCGATACGGCGGCCGCGGCCGCGCTGGGCTCCGCGCTCGCCACCGATGTGATCGGCTGGGTGGGCATCGAGGGCGTGCTGATGCTCCTGTTCATGGCGAGCGGTCGCATGACCACCGTGGCGCAGTCGATCCTGGGCGTGCGCTTCGGCCATCGCGTGCGACGACTGCTGCTCGAGCGCGCCCAACGCTTGGAGCTGAAGCACTTCGAAGATTCCGCGTTCTACGATCGCCTCGCGCGAGCCCAACGAGAGGCGGGGAGTCGGCCGCTGTCCGCCGCGGGGCGGATCTTCGCGGTCCTGCGCACCATGATCGTATTTGTCGGCGCCGCGGCCCTGCTCGTGTCGCTATCGCCGTGGGCTGTGTTTGCGGGCCTGCCCTCGTTGGTCGTGGAGGCCAAGTTCTCGCGGGCCACCTTTCGGCTGCTCAATCACCGCACGCCCGAAGCTCGCGAGCAGCTCTACCTTCAGACCCTGCTGACGCGCGAGGACTACGTCAAAGAGACCAAGCTCGGCGGCATCGCTTCGCGGTTGCTGTCGCGCTACGACGCCTTGTTCGATCGTGTCTATCGCGAGGACCGAGCCTTGGCGGTGCAGCGAGGCGTCTGGGGCTTTTGTGTGGGCAGCCTGGCCACGCTCACGTTCTTCGGGCTCTACGGCTACATCGCCTGGCAGGCGGCGCTCGGGTCGATCACGATCGGCGAGATGACGATGTTCTTGCTGCTCGTGCGACAAGGACAGTCGGCCGTCACGGCGGGGCTGGGCGCGCTGTCGGGCGTGTACGACGACGCCCTGTTTCTCTCCAACCTGTTCACGTTCGTCGACTACGAGCCCCCGTCGCGAGGGGGCGGTGCAACGGAGGGCCCCGACCCGCAGGCGGGCATCGAGCTTCACCGTGTGTCGTTTTGCTACCCGGGCGCCTCGCACTTTGCGTTGCATGAAGTGGACCTACAGCTGCGGCCGGGCCAGAGCCTCGCGATCGTGGGGGCCAATGGCTGTGGCAAGTCTACGCTCGTCAAGCTCCTCACGGGGTTGCACCTTCCGACCTCGGGGACGCTGCGCGTCGATGGGCTCGATGTGCAAAAGTGGGATCCCGCCGCGCTGTGTCGGCGTACGGCGGTCGTGCTCCAGGCGTTTGCGCGCTACCAGTTTACGGCGGGGCACAACATCGGTCTCGGGGACCTTCCGCGGTGTGACGATGAGGTCGCGTGGAAGCAGGCGGCGGTGCGCAGCCAGGCGGCGTCGTTCATCGAGGCGCTGCCGCGCGGCTATCACACCCAGGTCGGCACATGGTTTCCAGGCGGCTCGGAGCTGTCGGGAGGCCAGTGGCAGAAGCTCGCGCTCGCCCGAGCCTTCATGCGCAAGGACGCCAAGACCCTGGTGCTCGACGAGGCGACATCGGCCCTCGACCCCGGGGCCGAGGCGCAGGTGTTCGAGCATGTTCGAGGCCTGTGCGGACAAAAATCGGTGCTGCTCATCTCCCATCGATTTTCTTCTGTGCGCAACGCAGACCAGATCGTGGTGCTCGACGACGGGCGGGTGCTGGAGCGGGGCGACCACGCGTCGCTCGTCCGCCAAGCCGGCCGCTACGCGACACTTTTTGCCCAACAGGCTCGCGCCTACCAATAGCCAGAGGAGACCCCGGACCATGGACGCCACCACCATCAACACGAGCGCGGAGCATGAGCATCGCGTGGTCGACTACTACGACGAGGAAACGGCCCTGTATGTGCGGTCGTGGAATCGGGAGCACTTCCACTTTGGAATCTTCGAGGAGGGCGAGGTGCTCCCCGAGCATCACCATCCGACCCAAGTGCCCGCCCTTCATGCGGCGCTGGTACGCATGATCGATCGCATCGTCGGCCCACTGTCGGCCGGCCCCGAGCAGTGGATCGTGGATGCGGGATGTGGGGTAGGGGGGACCGCGGTCGAGCTGGCGCGGCGATTTGGGGCGCGGGTGAGCGGGGTCAATATCTGCGAGCACCAGCTCGAGATCGCACGGCAGCGAACGGTGGACTGCGAGCGCATCGATTTTCGCTGGGGCGATTGCTCGCGGCGATTGCCGCTGGAAGACGCGTCGGTCGACGCCATCGTCAACGTCGAGAGCGCGTGCCACTACAGCGATCGTGGCCAGTTCTTGCGGGAGTGCTTCCGCGTGCTGGCCCCGGGCGGGCGCCTGTGCGCCATGGACTGGGTGGCGGCCGACGGCATCGGCCCCGAGCGCTACGCGGCGATGATCCAGCCCGTGTGCGACGCATGGACGATGGTCTCGCTCGAAGATCCGAGCGGCTATCGGGAACGGCTCGGCGCGGCCGGCTTCGTGGTGGAGCAGCAGGAGATGTTGGGGGCCGAGGTCTTGCCCAACGCGGTGCTCTTCGCCCGCGGCGCGCAGCAGCTTCGGGCGCTGTCACGGTCGCAGGCGCTGACCCCCGCGCTGCGACGATTGCTGCGGCAGTTCGACAGCCTGAGTCGTGCGTGGCTCTCGGGGGAGTTCGGCCTGTACCGCTACGTGGCACGCAAGCCGTAGCTGTTATGGTGGGCGCATGCGGGGCCGGCTGCTGATCGTGTGCATGAGCATCGGGCTCGGCTGCGGCGATGGGCAGGGCACCACGGAGTCTCGCCCCGCGAGCGAGGTGGCTCCCCCCGCATCGGTCGATCGCGACCAGGTGTTGGATCTCCGTGGCGCGGCCGTCGACCCGTTGGCCAGTGACGCGGCCGCGACCGTGTTGTTGTTCGTCTCGACCCACTGCCCGATCTCCAATCGCTATGCGCCGACGATCGCGACGCTGTTTGCGGACTGGTCGGAGCGGGGGGTCAGTGCCTGGTTGGTCTATCCCGACCCCGACGACGACGTGGCCTCGATCGAAGTGCATCAGCGCGACTATGGGCTCGCGCTCCCGACCGTACGCGACCCCCACCATGTGTTGGTCGCGCGGGCGAGCGCGCGGGTCACCCCCGAAGCCGCGGTGTTCGGCTCTCCGAGCGAGCCGCCCGTGTATCGCGGCCGCATCGACGATCGGGTCGCCGAGCTCGGAAAAGTACGGCCCGTTGCCACCACGCATGAGCTCGCCGATGCCGTTTCCGCGGTGCTGGCTGGCGATGCACCGTCCGAGGCGGTGTCGCCCGCGATAGGCTGCTACATCTCGGACCTGCGATGAGGCCCCTCCCATGGTGAAGCGGAAGTTGTGTCGGCGGACCGCGATCACGCTGCTGGGAGTGCTGGCGGCGTGCGGTGGTGACGAGACCACCACGCGCGGCAAGCCTGATCCGTCCGCCACGGAGCGGTTCCCCAAAGCCGTTGCGCCCACCGTGCCGCCGTCGCCGACCTTCGCCGAGCATGTTGCGCCCATCATCTACACGCACTGCACCGCGTGCCATCGCCAGGGCGGCTCCGCCCCGTTCACCCTGGGTAGCTACGACGACGTTCGCGACCACGCCACGCTCGTCGCCGAGCTGACCACCGATGGGACGATGCCCCCGTGGCTTCCCGAGCCGGGCCACGGCGAGTTTCGTGGGGCGCGGGTCCTCAGCTCGATCGAGCGCCAGACGATCGCGCGGTGGGTGGAGCAGGGCACACCACAAGGCGACGCTGCGAAGCTCCCGAAGCCTCCAACGTTCGACGGGGGCTGGGCCCTCGGCACGCCCGACCTCGTGCTCGATACGGGCGCTCCGTTTGTGCTGCCCGCCGACGGCCGCGATGTCTATCGCAACTTTGTGATCGCGGTGCCGCCGGGCCCTCTCAAGTTTGTGCGCGCGGTGGAGATCGCCCCAGGTGATCCGAGGGTGGTGCACCACGGCGTGCTGCGAGTCGACACCACTGGCGGTGTGCGACGCCTCGACGAGCGCGACGCAGAGCCCGGCTTCGATGGAATGGAGTTCGGCAGCGCGCGCATGCCCGACGGACGCTTCGTGGGGTGGACCCCTGGCAAGCGCCCCGACGAGGGCTCCGAGGCTCGTGCGTGGCGGCTTATCGGCGGCACGGACCTCGTGCTCCAGCTCCATCTCCGCCCGACGGGCAAGTCCGAGCCCGTGGCGGCAAAGGTTGGGCTGTATTTTTCAAAGCAACCGCCTACCGTGCCTGCGCTGTCGATGGAGCTGTTCAGCACGGAGATCGATCTGCCGCCAGGTGCCGCCGACGTGCATGCACGCGATGCGTACACGGTGCCCGTCGATGTGGCGGTGGCGAGCGTGTACCCGCACGCGCACTACCTCGGCAAGAGCATCGAAGCGTGGGCGATGCTGCCCGATGGCTCGCGGCGCTGGCTCATCAAGATCGACGACTGGGACTTCGACTGGCAAGACCAGTATCGCTTTGTCCGCCCCGTTCGCTTGCCCAAGGGCAGCACGGTTCATATGGACTGGCGCTTCGACAACTCCGCCGCCAATCCGCACAACCCGAGCTCGCCGCCGCAGCACGTGCGCTACGGCCCTGCTTCGACCGACGAGATGGCCGAGCTCATCCTCGAGGTCGAGCCCGTCGATCCGCGGACGATGGCCCAGCTCGACGAGAGCTTCCGACGCAAGTGGCTCGGCGGGCAGGCCGAGCATCTAAAGCGGCAGCTCGAGCGCACACCCGACGACGCCGACACGGCCGCGAACCTCGGCGCGTTTCGGCAACACCTCGGGCAGCTCGACGCTTCGGTGGCCGCCTACGAGCGGGCGCTGTCGATCGACCCCACGCATGAGCAGGCGAACCTCGAGCTGGCGATCGTGCGGATGAGCCAGGGGCAGCTCGATGCGGCCGTGACCCTGCTGCGCCAAGCGGTCGCCGCAGCGCCCGCCAATGCGCGCGCGCATCGGTTGCTCGGCGATGCGAAGCGGAAGCAAGGCCAGGCGACGGAGGCGATGGGGCACTATCGTCGATCGATCGCGCTCGATGACGGGGTGGCGCAGGTGCACAACAACCTCGGTATTCTGCTCGAGGCGAGCGGCGACCTGGTCGGCGCGCGCGAGGGCTTCTCGCGGGCGGCCGAGCTGTCGCCGCGGCAGCCCGTGTTCGCGAAGAACCTCGCCCGCGTGCAGGCCAAGCTCCGCTGAGGTCGCGGCTTTTGGCCTCACTTTGTCGCTGGACAAGTGACATTGGAATGATATCACTTTGATGTCGGTAGGAGACATCATGCAAACTTCCCAAGACTACGCCGCGTCGCGCATTAGCGGCTTTGCCGCAATCGTACTGGTATTGGCTCTCGCCGCAGGTGCCGTGGGTAGCCTCTCGGTGGGGGTCGACACGCATCAGCTGGGGCTGATCGCCGGGGGCGGCATCGCGTTCGCCCTGATGGTGGTGTGCTTGCGGGGGTTCTTCACCGTCGATCCCAACCGCGCGGCGGTGCTGGTGTTGTTCGGTCGCTACATCGGCACGGTGGCGCAGCAGGGCTTTCATTGGGCGAATCCACTCGCGGCGCGGGTGCAGCTCTCGCTGCGGGTTCGCAACTTCAATATCGACAAGATCAAGGTCAACGACGCCATGGGCAACCCGATCCAGATCGGGGCGGTCATCGTGTGGCGCATCGTGGACACCGCCAAGGCGCAGTTCGATGTGCAGAGCGTGCGCGAGTTCGTGGCCCTGCAATCGGAGACCGCGATTCGGGCGATGGCCAGCCGCTTTCCCTACGACGAGTACGAAGACCCGAGCGTGGAGACTCTGCGGGGCAACCCCGATCGCGTGGCCGAAGTGCTCAAGACCGATGTCCAAGATCGGCTCGGAGTCGCGGGGGTGGAGGTGATCGAGGCCCGGATTTCGCACCTCGCCTACGCTCAGGAGATCGCGCAAGCGATGCTTCGCCGCCAGCAAGCCGAGGCGATCGTCGCCGCTCGTCGTCGCATCGTCGACGGTGCGGTGGGCATGGTGGAGATGGCGCTCGAGCGACTCGAGAAGGAGAACATCGTGGAGCTCGACAACGAGCGGAAGGCCGCGATGGTCAACAACCTGCTCGTGGCGGTGGTCTCCGAGCGCGAAGCGACGCCCATCATCAACACGAGCAGCCTCTACTAAGGGGGCCTCCGATGGCCAAGAAGCGCTTCCTGCTGCGGATCGATCCGCAGCTCTACGACACGCTCCAGCGGTGGGCGTCGGACGAGCTGCGTAGCGTCAACGCGCAGATGGAGTTCCTGCTCGCGGAGTCCGTGCGCAAGGCGGGGCGACAGCGCGCGACGACGGAGGTCGACGCGGACGAAGAGGCCGACGAGTAACGACTCGGTCGGTCCCCACAACGAAACAAGCCCGGCGCCGCATCTGCGGGCCGGGCCTGGCTCGTGTGCGCGGGCGGCTTAGATAAAGCTCGGCAGGCGCGGTGTGTTCTGGCTGCTCAGGCGTCGGTGCCACAGCTGAACCCCGACGAAGTCGTCGACGCGGGTCAGGTGGTCGGTGAGCCGCGCGGTGACCTTGAAGCCAAGCTCCGAGTACGCGAGGTTCACCAGCGGCATATCGATCGCGCACAGCGAGAACACGCTGGCGGTGTCCTTCTTGTGCAGCTCGTCGAGGAGCGTGCGCATCATGAACTTGAGCGCAGGCATGTCGGCGTCTTTTTCGGGCGGGGTCAAGATGTCGATCTTGGCGTGTCCGAACGAGCTATCCGTCTCGGCTCCGAGCCAGATCTCGCGCTTGCCCATTTTGCCGTGCAGGCCGACGTCGGGATAAAACTGGCCGCGGCGGAAGGGCGCGTAGAGGGCATCGACGGCGTACCGCTGCGCGATGGCATCGAGACGGCTCTCGTCCTTGACCAGCTCCAGGCTGAGTCCGCGAGGCTTGGTCATGCCCGAGTCCTTGTCCTTGGACGTCGGGTTGGTGCCGTTGAGCTTCGGCGCGCCACCTTGGATCGGGTCGCCGTCCTCGGTGTACACTCGGCTCATCACGTAGGCATCGGCCGTGCGGAAGTAGCCCGGAATGGCGCCCTCACGTGAAAACCCCACCGAGCGCCAGCTCTTGGAGTCCTGCTTCTCCACTACCGTAAAGACCTTGCGAAGGCCCTCGGAGCGCGCAATGCGATCGAAGAAGTCGCGCTTTTGCTGGTAGTTGCCTACCCTGTAGTCGAAAACGCGAAGGTTGTGATGCCGCCGGTTGAGGAGGAAACAGAAGTCGATGTCCCCCTTGCGGTAGTAAATCTCTTCTACGGGGGGAGTCTCTTCGAGAAGCGGCTCAGCTGCGGCCATGTTCACCCACTCAGTTGGTGCTTGCAGGCTGCGCGACGTGCGCAAAAATCATCGGATTACTTCGTAAAACCTTGAAAATACAAGGATTATCCAGTTCATTCCGTGCTTGCAGGCTTCTCGTACCCCTACCACCTACATTTTTAGATGTCAAAGTTGGAGATGAGGCTTGCGTCCGTGAGGGGTCTGCGCTGGCTATTTGGGGCGGGTGTTTTCGCGCTGTCGTGCCATCCCGAGGCGGGATCCACGCCGCAGCAGTGTCGCACGGCGGCCGACTGCGGTGACGCTGGGGAGTGCCGCCGTGGTCGTTGCACGGGCGTGGCGGCGGGTCGGGCCGCGGATGCTCCGACCGCGGCTCCCGTCTCCGTGGTCCAGACCGAGCCCGAGCATCGTCCAGGAGAGGGTCCGCTCACGGCTCCCGCCGAGCGCTGGGCCGTCGATCTCGGCGCGGTGATCTCCGCTCGCCCCGCGCTCGCCCAGGACTCCCAGGGCAACGTGGTCGCCTACGTCGGCAGCCACGCGGGTCGATTCGTGGGGGTCGGGGTGGAGGGACCCGTGGCGGGCCAGATCGCCCTCGACCTGTGGGTGGATGGAATCATCTGGTCCTCGGCCGTGGCCGACTCACGGGGCTGGCTCTACTTTGGCGCCGACGACGACCATCTGTATGCGGTCGACCCAGAAGAAGGCGCGATCGCGTGGAAGCGCCGCATGGGTCAGTGCGAGCCGCCGCGAGCGCCCGGTCCCGAGGGGATTCGCTGCGATGTCGATGGCGGCCCGACACTCGCACCCGACGGCGATCTCTACGTCGGCGCGGACGGCCTGTACCGCATCAGCGGCGCAGGGGAGCTGCGTTGGCACTACCCCGAAGAGTCCGACGAAGCGGCCGTGCATGTGGCCACCGCCCCGCTGTCCACGCCCGATGGCGTCGTCTATGGCAACTACGCCAAGCAGGTCGTCGCCCTCGACCACGACGGCGCCCTACGCTGGACGGTCACGCTCGGGGCGGATGTGGATGGCTCTCCCGCCGCGGGCAAAGATGGCGTTGTGTACGTGGGATCGGACGACGGGAGCCTCTACGCGATCGACCGCGCGGGCGCGATCCTGTGGAGCTTTGAGACGAAAGCGGAAGTGCGGGCGGCACCGCTGGTGGGCCCCGATGGCGCAGTGGTGCTGGCCTCGTACGACGGCCATGTCTATGTCCTCGAGCCCTCGGGAGTGCAGCGCTTCAAGGTGCCGACCTCGGGCCCGATCCATGCGCCGCTGGGGCTCGATACGGCGGGCCGGGTGTACGTGGGCAGCCGAGACGAGCACCTGTATTCGATCGACCTTGAAGGTCATGTGCACTGGAAGTTGGAGCTGCCCGACCAGATCGATTCAGGTGCGGTGGTCTCGCCCGACGGCACGATCGTGGTCGGCTGTGACGACGGAATTGTTCGCGGTCTGCGGTGACACGGCGGCGTCGGTGGGGGCCGAGGCCTCGATCGCGGTCGGTGGACGGGATGCCGCGGGCGTGCCAGGGTCGGCATCGTGAGTCGTAAGCGTCCCACCAAAAAACGAGGGCGAAACACCTCAAAGAGCACCCAGGGCGGCAAGAAGCCCCCGTTCCGCGAGGGGAAGGGTCGCCGCCTCAACATCGCCGACGCAGACGGGGAGCCGAGCGGCGAGAGCCCCAAGGGCGAGCATCATGGCGTGACCGAGTCGCGGATCATGGTGAACCCGGCTGGGTTTGCGTTTGCCGAGCGCTCCGATGGCGAGGGCTCGATCTTCATCCCGCCGCCCAATCGCAACGGAGCGATGGACGGCGACACGGTCGTGGTGGCGTGGCGACCGGGTCAGCGCGGTCCCGAGGGCACGGTCCGCTCGGTGGTGACGCGCGCCCGCACGCGGGTGACAGGGATCCTGCGTCGTCGTGGCAAGGGCTTCGTGATGGAGCCCGATGACCCGCGCGTGCTCGGTCGGGCCGAGGTTGTCGGAAAACCCGCGGCGGGCGAGCCCGGCGAGGTGGTCGTGGGGCGGATCGTCGACTACCCCGGCCACTGGGGCGATGACTTTGCCGTGCAGGTGGAGCGCGCTCTTGGGCAGCCCGGCACGCTCGAGACCGAAGAATTCAAGATCCTGATCGAGCGGGGGATCGATCCGCTGCTGCCCGACGCGGTCCTCAAGGCGGCCGAGCAGGTCCCCAATCGCGTGCTGCGACGCGACCATGCGGGGCGGGCCGACCTGCGCGACCTCGACTTCATGACCATCGATCCGCCCGATGCACGGGACTTCGATGATGCGGTCTGTGTGGAGCTGCTCGGTCGCGCGCCGAACCGTGCCCGCATGCGTGTGCACGTGGCGGTGGCGGATGTCTCCCACTATGTGGTGGAGAACGGCATCTTCGACGAAGAGGCGATCCGTCGCTGCTTCACCTGCTACCTGCCCGACCGCGCCGTCTCGATGCTGCCCGAGCCGCTGTCCGCGGGCATCTGCTCGTTGGTCCCCAAAAAAGACCGTCTGGCGATGACGGTGACGTTCGAGGTCGACCGCGAGGGCAAGGTCACCGACGCCGAGGTACGTGCGTCGGTCATCCACAGCCGTGCTCGCCTCACGTATGCCCAGGCGGCCGATGTGCTCGCGGGGAAGAAGGGCCTCAACCCCGTGATGCGCAAGCGGATCCGCCTGCTGCGGGAGGCGGCCGATCGGCTCCAGAAGGCACGTCGCAAGCGGGGCACGGTGGAGCTGAACCTCGCCGAGGTGAAAGTCTTGCTCGACGAAGACGACCCCACGCGCATTCGCGATGTGGTGGCCTCGCGTGCCTCACCCGAGATCACGCGCGCCTACAACCTCATCGAGGAGCTGATGGTCGCGGCCAACGAAGCGGTCGGTCGCATCGCGGTCAAGCATCGCCTGCCCGCCGTCTTTCGCGTGCACGATGTCCCCGAGGAGGACCGGATCGAGCGCTTCGTCGCGGTGGCCAGCTTGCTCGGGGTGGAGATCGATCCCGAGCGTCTGCGCAGCCCCAAGGGCATGCGGGGATTGCTTCAGCGGATCGAGGAGCATCCGCGTCGCGATGCGCTGCATCAGCTCTGTCTGCGGACCTTGGCTCAGGCCGAATACTCCACGCATAACATCGGGCACTTTGCGCTCGGCAGCCCCGCCTATCTGCACTTCACGAGCCCGATTCGTCGCTACCCCGACCTCATCAACCACCGCGTGCTCAAGGCCTGGCTCGATCGCAAGGGTGGGCATGCGGGGCCCTCTCCCGTGCCCAAGATGCCGCCGCTTCGCCTCAGCCGCGAGCAGGCCGATCGCAGCAACGAGCGCGAGCGGGCGACCACGCAGGCCGAGCGCGACGCCAAGTCGATGTTCACCGCGGCCTTCATGCGCGACCGCATCGGCGATCGTATCGAAGGCGTGATCTGTGGCGTCTCGGCGGGAGGCTTCTACGTCACGCTCGACTCGCCGCCTGTCGATGGCACCGTACGGCGGGCGCGGCTGGAGCGGGAGCAGCGGGAGCGCTTCGAACTCGACGAGCTCGGGGCCCGCCTGGTGGGTGATCGCAGCGGTCGCGAGCTGAAGATCGGCGATCGGGTGATCGTGGAGGTCGTCGACGCAAGCATCGAGCGGCGGGTGGTCGAACTGGCCCTGATGGGCGTGCTATCGGCCTAGCTGGGCTTTAGGTCACGTCCGCCAAACGGCGCTGGTGGGTCGAATTCGAGGAGTTCGGAGAAAAAAATGCCGTGGGGTCGCGACATCGGCCCGCGGTGTCCGTCCCTCCCCTCGCAGGCGCGCTGCGAGTGCGCGTTTCCGAGAAACAAGAACCCACCATGACGAAGATCGCCACCACCCTCAGTGCACTGCTCCTTTTGACCGCCGCTGGCTGTGACGACAAGAAGGCGGACGGCAAGGAGGCCGCCAAGAAGGACGACAAGGCCGCGGACGCGAAGAAGGACGAAAAGGGCGCGGATGCCAAGGCCGAGCCCAAGGCGCCCGAGCCCGTCGCGATCAAGATGGCCGAGTCCGGCGTCAAAGAGTGGGGTGTGAAGTTCATGTTGCCCGAGGGCGCGGCCGTGGGTGAGCTCGAAGAGGGCGACGCCGAGTACGAGATGCCCGACAGCACCACGCTCAGCACCGAGAAGGCCTGCGGCTACGACATCGACCTGACGCGGCACTGGAAGAAGAGCCTCGACAGCATGTACGACAACTCGAAGAAGGCGGCCGATGGCCTGACCGAGGTCGAGTTCCTCAAGGACGAGAAGACCGACACGGGCTACACCGTGCACTACAAGGGGAAGGCGCCCCTGGGTGACATGTACGGCGCGAGCACGGGCGTGGTGATCGGCGATCGCCTGGTGCTGTGCGACTCGGGTCTTGGCCGCCAAGAGGAGGCCGAAGCGGCATGCGTGCTGTCGGTATGCAGCACCATCGCCGCGGCCGAGGCCGCCGCGGAGCCCGCCAAAAAAGACGGCTGAGCTACCGCGTTTTGGCGGCGTAGGGTCGGGTGGCGCGGTGCGTCACTCGGCCTTGTTCGTGGTTCGTCATGGTTTGAGCATGGTTGCCGCGGCGACGCTCCGCGTGCGGCTTTGCGGTGCTAGCGTGACATCGGATGGGTACCGAATTGTCGTCTGGACTTTCGCGCTGGGTCGCCGCCACGGCGATCGGGATCGCGCTTGCATTCGTGCTCGCACAGACGCCCGCCATCGGGCCCATCGCGGTGATGATCGTGGGTGCGTTCGTGGTCGTTATGCCGCTGGTCATCGCCCGCTGTGACCCCGCGATGGGGGCGTGGCTGGCGATGGTGCTCATCGCCGCCGTGCCCATGGTGGTGTGGCTGCTCGCGCTGGGAGGGCGGCAGCCCCTTGTCGGCTACGGCGGCTGCGGTCTCGGCGTGGGGCTGTTTTGGATCATCATCATGCCGGGTGGACAGGCGTTGGCCGCGATCGTCGCGAGCGGGCTCTGGCGGTGCCGCAGCATGGTGGCGGGGGCCCTTCGTCCGCTTCGATGGGTCCTGCTCGTGGTCGGCTTTGGCGTGTTGTGTGTTGGCACGGTCCGCACCGCTACCCTGGGACCCGCACTCACCCGCGATGCCCTGCTCGACACGCAGGAGGCGTTGACGATGTCGCGCCCGGCCGAGGGCGACGAGTATTCTGCGCTGCTCGATGGCCTGCGTGTTCGGGCACGCTGCGCGCAGAAAACCTGCGCGCTCTCGTTGAGAGCAGAGCAGGGCTCGGAACCAGGCGCGATCGTCGTTGAACGCCCCGACGGGCCATGGCAGCCCGGCTGGGTGCTGAGCGTTCGTCGGGTGGGACCGTGGAGGATCGTTCAGCTGCCGCATCCGCCCCGCCGCAGCCACTGGGACACCATTGTTCTCCACGATACGAACGCTGGAGCGCATGCGCTGGACGTCGAGAGCCTCGCGCCGTGGTGTGGTCCCTCGTGGGGCTCGCTGACGCTGCTGGCGATCGCCTTGCTCGGTGTGCTCGTCACCTTCAACACCCATGCGCGAGAGGCCGATGTATGGCGTCAGCTCGGAGCGCATCCCACTGTGGCGCAGGCCGACGGGCGACCCAACACGGTTGCGATGCGAGCGATGCACATCGCGGTGGTGCTCGCGGGGGCGGCCCCGCTGATGGCCGAGGCGAGCCTCGGCCTGTTGGGTTGATCGAGCCTTAGAACTCGATCGCGAGGCCGGCAAACCACGTGGAGTCGCCGAGGTTGAGCACTTGGCCGCGGCCGAAGTTGTCCATGCGGCTTATCTGGTACTCGCCGAAGATATACGTGTGGTTGATCCCCGTGAGTCGATCGAGCTTCTTGGCCGTGCCGGGCTCGATGAAGTCGAGGCGTAGCATGCCGCCGAGGTTGGCTTGCCAGCCCGGCACACCGCCACGAGCGATGTCGCCGCGGCTGTTGCGGGCCAGGTTGCCCGAGCCGCTGCGGTTCCAGAACACCCCGTAGGCGAGGCCGCCCTTGGCGTACGGGACGAACGGCACATTGAACCGATCGGCCAGGAGCTCGAACCGATAGGTGAGCAGGAGCGAGGCGGGGATCAGCGTAAAGGTGGTGTCGTCCGCGTCGCTTCTTAGCGAGCCCGAGTCACCCGGCATTGCGATGAGCGCCTGGGCCTTGTCACGGAAGAAGCCGATCTGTGTCCCGACACCGAGGGGGCCGGCCAGGTAGATAAACTGCCACTCGAACGCGATCACGGGCATCACGGAGGGCTTGGGCTCACCCGTGGCTGCACCTGTGTCATCGGTCCGCCCGAAGATCGTCGCGTACGGCCCTAGGCCCGCGCCCGAGTAGTCGCGATCGACGTCGGGGAGGTAGGGGCCCATCTTGAACTCGAGTGCGAACCGCTGAGGAGAGCCTGGGCGGCCGGCTCGGTCGCGACGCTTCTTGTCGGCGAGGATGAGCGGACCGTCGCGCTCGAGCGCCGCTTCGGAGGGCGGAGCCTTGGTCTTGCCCTCCGTGGGGATCTTGGCGGGGCCGACCGCAGCGCTAGCCCTCGGGGCGTCGGACTCAGCCCCCGCCTCCGACGGCGGCTGGGTTTCGGCATCGTCGGGCTCGGCGTCGTCGTCGTCGTATTCGGCGTCCGATGGTTCGCCGTCCTCGTCGTCGACGATGATGACGTCGTCATCGTCACCCGTGGGCGGCGGTGGCGGCTCGGAGGGCTGCGCGCACAACAGCGGTGCCGCGAGCCAAAGTGCGAAGGCGGCCATCAGCGGTTCCTCCGACGCAGACCCGCGAGGGTGAGCAGCAGCAGACCCGAGCCAAGCCAGGCGGCGCCGCTCGGCTCATCGAGTGAGCACTGGCAAAAGCCCCCTGTGCCGCACAGGTCGCCCTGCGCTTCGCACTGCTCCCAGAAGTCGGTGGTCTCCTCGGGGGTCTCGACCATCGCCTGGTCGCCCGACACGATGAGCGGATTGCCGGCCTCGTCGTAGGCCACCACGATGAACTGATACTCGACCCCGTTTTGCAGACCATCAACGCGAGCCGAGGTGCCCGTGCCCGAGATGTGGTCGGAGCACACGAACGCCCAGTCGAGGCTGGCCAGGGGGCTGTCGACGACCGAGGGCCCGCCCGTGTCGCCCGCGGTGTCCGAGTCGCCGCCCGTCGTGGTGCCCGTATCGCCTGTGCCGCTCGTGGCCGCGCTTGTCCGCGCCGGGTCGCCCGTGGTGCCTGACTCATCGCCCGACTCGGTGTCGGTGCCCGTGTCGGTTCCCGTCCCCGTGTCGAACGGATCCTCTTCCTGTTCCTCGCCGTCGGGGGTGTTGTAGATGACTTCGCCTGGGCAGAGGTTCTCGGCCGTGTAGTAGAGCTTGCCGTTGGTGCGCTGCGAGGCGGGGGGAGCACTCTCGCCGCGACCGTCCACGGGGTTGCCGTCCATGTCGGCGCAGAGCACTCGGAAGCCGTTGATCTGCGTCGACTCCGTCCGGTCCCAGCGGATCACCACGGCGCCATCGCCTGGGCTCGATTCAAACCCGGTGACGGTCGCCTGCGGGGGCAGGTAGTCGAACACGATGCCGCCCGAGCTCGTGGACTCGCCCGTGGTGGGATCGACGGCGCCCATTCCACCGTTTTGATTCTGCGTGCCGCTGATGATGAACTCGGAGCTTTGGCAGTCGGTCTGCATGCCATCTTCGGCGCAGATCCACACGCCCGCCTCGCCCGTCTGCGTGCCCGCGCAGGGGTTGATCGGCTCGGCCGTGAGCGGCGACTGATCGTCGAGATTGGGGACGCGCGAAGACAGCCACACCAGGTCGAAGATGATGTCGATGCCACCGTCGTCGTACTCGTTGGGCTGGCCGACAAACATCTCGACACAGGGCCGCGTCATCGGGCCGAAGCTGTCTTGGCCAAGGTCGCACTGCGAGCCGACGTACGTACGGATCTGATTGTCGTCGTAGGGCTCGTCCGTGCTGCGCTGGAGGTTGACGCGTGCGGCAAACTGCTCGCCGCACTCGCACCGCGCTCGGTTGACGAAGTAGTTGAGGTCGGTGCTCTGCAGCTCGGTCGTCGACGAAGTGCCGTCGTCGTCCGTGAACCGATAGGTGATCTGAACGTCGCTCGCCGCCACGGGGCGGGCTTGCGCGTCACCGAGGGGCGCCAACGTTCCC
This sequence comes from Epimenia babai, assembly GCA_011762755.2. Taxonomy (NCBI): domain Eukaryota; kingdom Metazoa; phylum Mollusca; class Solenogastres; order Cavibelonia; family Epimeniidae; genus Epimenia; species Epimenia babai. Next base: position 27,561 of record WURV02187635.1, on the reverse strand, counting down.
AGGACCACGAGCGCGGTCAAAAACCGGGGGGATATCAAAGGAGAGGACATGAAGCGGTGGTCGCTGGCGCGCGGTCGAAACGTGACGGGAACGAAGGTCGTTGTCACCCGGCCGCGGCGGGCGAAGGAACTGCAACGATAATGCCACTCTGCGCAGCCGTCGATATCGCGGACTAACGGCGGGTCACGGCCTGGGGTGATGACAGGATGTCAATCGCGTCGCTCGGCCCGTGCCTTCGCGGCGCTCGGCTTTTGCGGTCGGCAGAGCCCCTCGCGGTATCTCCGCAGCCCGCGGCCGGGCCCTCAGGCGCCCGCGGCCGAGCGTTGCACCACATCGGCGATAGCCGCGGCGAGCGCGTCGGGGACCTGCTCTTGCAGAAAGTGCCCCGCCTCTGTGCGGGTGACGGGCGCTTGCGGAAACGCTTGCTCATGTCGCTTGAGCGCGCGCCCCAAGATGGGATCTCGGGTACCCCACACGAGCGCCATCGGGCCGTCGAACCGCGTGATCCATTCTTGCCCGCGCGTCAGGGGGGCGACGGAGGGATGGTCGGGAGCGTTGGGCACCATGCGGGCCATCGCGAGCGGAGCGATACGGTTGCCGAGCCGCCGCAGGGGCCAGCGGTACGCACGGGCCGCCGTCCCCCACAACAACGATCGACGGTCTCCCTGCGCGACCCACAACGCCGACTGCGGAAACCCGAGGCCGCGAAACACGAGGTCGGAGAGCACGGGGGTCTGGGCGAACCGATGAAACGCGGTGCCGCGCGGGCGCTTGGGCACGAGGGCCGAGGTGTTCGCCAGCACGATACCGGCCACCCGCTCGGGGAGTCGGCGACCGACCGAGGGCAACAAGCCGCCGCCCCAGTCCTGGCCCACCAGGATGAACCGCGGAAGGTCGAGTGCTTCGAGGAGCTGAACCAGCGCGTCGACATGGCGCTCGACACAGTGGTCTTCGATCCGCGGCAGCATCGAGGACAAGCCGAGCCCGAGGAGATCGGGGGCGACGCTGCGAAACTGCGGCATCGCGGCGATGACCTTGCGCCACAAGAAGCACCACGTGGGATTGCCATGCAGCATCACGACCACGGGAGCGTCCTTGGGTCCGTCGTCGATGAAGTGGATCGTGCGACCGGCGTCGGCACCATCGGGAAGCTCGAACGTGCGCCGCTCCATCGGGAGGGCGTCGCGGAGCCAGGTGGGAAGGGGGGGAGCGCTACCGAACGGCAAAGGGGGGACCTCCAGCGGTCCCCCCTTCTATCAGGCGGCGAGCATGCGCTGTACCTTCGTGTGCAGGCCCGAGGCGCTGGTGTCCTGTGGAGCGATGGCGTCCCCACATCGCAGCTCCACGCGGGCTCGAAATCGGCGGGGCAGCCGACGCATGGCGGGACCGTGCTTGCGACTGAAGAAGCTGCCCCACAGTCCGCAGAGCGCCATCGGGATCACGGGCACGGGCGTGCGCTGCACGATGAGCTCGACGCCCTTGCGAAACTCGTTGAGCTGACCCGTGTGGCTGATCTTTCCCTCGGGGAAGATGCAGACCAGCTCGCCCTGCGCCAAGAGCTCCGCCACGCGATCGAACGCGGCCTCGAATATCTCGGGGTCTTCGTGGCGCGGGGCGATGGGGATGGCGCCGACCGTCCGAAACAACCAGTGGAGGACGGGGTTTCGGAAGATGCGATGGTCCATCACGAACCGCACGGGTCGCTGCGAGGCACCGCCGACCAGCAGTGCGTCGACGAAGCTGATGTGATTGCAGACGAGCAAGGCGGCGCCCTGTTTGGGCAGACGGTCGATCTTCGGCGTCCGAAACCGATACATCACGCGGATGATCCCGCTTATCACCAAGCGCAGGGTCAAGTCGGGAACCTTGCGGAAAGCGATGGCGGCGACGGCCATGTTGGCGACCGCAAGGACGAGCACGATTCCCGCCGTGGAGACGCCCGCCGAGCCGAGGGCGATGCCGAGGAGCGAGGCGGCCACGACGAAGATCGCATTGACGACGTTGTTGGCCGCGATGATGCGTGAGCGCTCCGCGGGCGCGGCTCGATGCTGCATCAGGGCGTACAGCGGCACGATGAACAGACCGCTTCCGAGGCCAAGGCCGATGAGGTCGATGTAGACCCGCACAGGGACCGCGGCGGCGGTGATCGTGGCCGTGGGGGCGGGGAGACCCGCCAGCACGAAGTACAGGTGCAGCCCGAAGCCACCCGTTACCAGTGCGCCGAGCGGCACGAGGCCGAGCTCGATGCCGTCGCCCGAGAGGCGCTCGCACAGCAACGAGCCTGCGCCAATGCCCACCGAGAACGCGACGAGCAAGGCCGTGACGACACCCGGGTTGCCGCCGAGGACTTCGGTGCCCACGGCGGGGAGCAACGCCAGCAGCATCGCGCCCGAGAGCCAGAACCAAGAGCTTCCGAGGATCGAGTCGAACACCGCGCGGTCGCGACGGGCACGGCGTACCACCGCGCGGCTCTGTGTCCAGGGGTTCCAGCGGATCGTGAGGGTAGGGGCGGACGATGGAGCGGCGGGGATTCGGTGACTCGCCCAGGCACCGAGGGCGGCGACGATGACGAGCGCGGCCGTGACCGCGACGACACCACGGACCATCAACACACCACCGAGGACGGTGCCGCCGATGATCGCCATGAACGTGCCCAGCTCCACCCAAGCGTTGCCCGCGGTCAGTTCATGGGGGTCGAGGTGTTGCGGCAAGATGGCGTGCTTGACCGGGCCAAAGAACGCCGACTGTGTGCCCATGAGGAGGAGGGTGAGCGTCAGCAGCACGACGTTGCCCGTGGCGAGGGCCACCGCAGCAAACAGCGCAACGCCGACCTCCGCGGCTTTGAGCACACGGATGAGCGCGGCCTTGTCGTACTTGTCCGCGAGCTGACCGGCCGTGGCCGAGAGGACAAAGAACGGCAGGATAAACACGGCCGCGCTCAGGTTGACGGCCGTGGGTGCGTCGAGCCCAGAGAGATCGACCAGTCCAAACGTGACCAGGACGATGAGGGCATTGCGGAGCAGGTTGTCGTTGAGAGCACCCAAGAACTGGGTGATGAACAGGGGGGCAAATCGACGGGTGCGCAGGAGCGATGGGCGGTTCATGGCGGGCTCCTTCACGCGGGGTTTTGCGGGTCGATCTCGAAGTCACGAAGCAACTTCTCGGTCTTGGCATCGGTCAGTCGGTTGAGCAGCTTGCGTCCTTCGTGGTTGTCACGGATCGTCTTGGACAAGCTGAACGAGGAGCCGAGCGCAAAGAGGAAGGCCATGCCGAGGTAGGCTTTGATCCACACGTCGACGGGGGCGTACGCAATGCCGACGCCCGCTGCGGTCACGGCGAGGACAAAGGAAATCCAGATCTGCGCTATCCACGCTGGAGTATCGCGTCGTAGTTCGCTGGTCGGGTTCATGCCCGGATACAAAGCAGCGCCTGTGCCGAAACTCTGAGAATCAAATAAGTGTCTGTTTTGATAAGTGATATTCGGATTCTGTCGAGAACGCGACCATCCGCGCCTGTACATCTGATGTATGGTCAATGTGCATTGAGTGAAGATCGAGAGATCGAGAGCGAAGATCGCGCGTTCTTTGAGTTGGTGTCCGCGGCGGTGTTCTCCAACCCGTTTGGCGAGCGCCGACACGCCATCGATCTGCGTCTCGCCGAAGCCACGGGGACGACCGAGCGGCATGCGTTGTTGCAGCGGGTGGTGGCGCGCGTCGATGCACGGCTCGCTGCGTTGGCCACCGATGGCGCGGTGAAGCTCGGCGACTTTCGCTCGGCCGATCGCCCGCTGGTCGAGCGCGCCATCTTGTTCTCGAGCTTTCACTACTTCGCCGATGCGATCGATCGGCACATCGAAGACCAGCTCCACGCGGGATCGGAGCCGTGCCCTGCCGACTACGCCAAGGAGTTGGTCGCGCGCCTCGTGGCGCACGGCATGCCCCGCGAAGACGCCTTGCGCATGCTCGCGGTGTTCTTCCAGATGCGGCGGGCCTTCTACTTCATCGACAGCAGTGTGATCGGGGCCGCGCCATGCATGCGGTCGCTCCGCCAGGCGCTGTGGAACAACATCTTCACCCACGACATCGGTCGCTACGATCGCTGGCTGTGGAATCGCATGGAGGACTTCTCCACGATTTTGCTGGGTGACACGGGCACGGGCAAAGGCACCGCGGCCGCGGCGATCGGCCGGGCGGGCTTCATTCCCTTCGATGTCCGCAGCGGCCGATTTGTGGAGAGCTTCACCGATGCGTTCACGGCCGTGAACCTCTCGCAGTACTCGTCGGGCCTGCTGGAGTCGGAGCTGTTTGGCCACGTCAAGGGGGCCTTTACGGGGGCGGTCGAGCGCTACGAGGGAGCGTTTGCGCGGTGCAGTCCCCACGGCGCGATCTTCCTCGATGAGATCGGCGACGTCTCGGTTCCCGTACAGATCAAGCTCCTGCGTGTGCTGCAAGAGCGAGAGTTCTTCCCCGTGGGGAGCCACAAAGCGCAGCGGTTTTCGGGAAGGGTCGTCGCCGCGACCCACCGCGACCTCGATACCCGCCGCGCCAGCGGACAGTTTCGCGACGACTTCTACTATCGCCTCTGCTCGGACGTCATCGTCGTACCCACGTTACGCCAGCGACTACATGAAGACCCGCAAGAGCTGCCGCGACTGGTCGCGGTGGTGCTCGAGCGCACGGTGGGACGACCCGCGCCTCAGCTCGTCGACGAGGTCATGGGTGCGATCGAGCGGGACCTACCGCCCGACTATGGCTGGCCGGGGAACGTTCGCGAGCTCGAGCAGAGCGTGCGACGGATCCTCATGACGCGAAAATACACGGGTGACCGAACGGTGGGGTCGGTCGGCCCGCGTGACCAATTGGTGGCCGCGATCGATGTCGGAACCGTCTCGGCGCGGGACCTGGTCCGCGATTATTGTCGCCTCCTCTACACGCGACACCACACCTATGAGGAGGTCGCCCGACGCACGGGGCTCGACCGCCGCACGGTCAAGCGTCACGTCGACGGCCCGTGAATCAAGCAGGGGGCAGCGCAAACACCAGCACGGTCTGCGCGTAGCTCACCGCCAGGGTGTTCGCGTCCATCGCGATACGAATGTCGCCCGTGTAGACCGAGGCCTCGCCGTCGACGGCCAGCGGAGTCCGCCAGCGAATCGTGCCGTCGGCTCCCGCGACCTCGAACACAAACGGTGGATCGTCTTCGGCCTCGGCATACGCCAGGCCAAATACGCGCTGACCGTCCGTCGCCAGCGGCCCCATCCCGCGCGTGCCCACTTTCCAGCGGACGGAGCCCTCGGCCACCGCGAGGGTATGGGCGTCGTCGTGCAGCACCACGGTCCCATCGGCGAGTCGGGCGGGGCGGCTGAGGTCGGCATCCTCCACGAACACACGCCAGCTTCGACAGCCGCTCGGAGCGGGACGGCAATCAGGACATTGGTCACCATCGCGCCACACCATCGCGCCCGGCTGCGGCCACTCCGACAGCGCGAACGTCTTGTCCGCCTCGCAGCGCGAGGGGTCGATGCCGACGACGTCCCCGTCGATGAGCAGGGCGACACCCTTCGCGTCCACATGGACATCGCCCAAGGTGTCGCGGGCGCTCGCGGTGAACTTCCGGGCCCACTGCGAGTCGAACACGCGCAGCTGCTCCTCCTCTTGAAGGTAGCGGCGTCCGTCGGCGTCCACGAACAGTCGCGCATCCGAGTCGAGAATTTCGTCGACGAGGGCGCCGCTCGGCTGCATGCACCCCGTGGCTCCCGTCGCACACGCGGTGGGGTCGACGAGGAAAAACCGGGCCGTCGAGTCGCCGAGCAGGAGCCCCGTGGCGGCCTGCGTGGCCACTTCGATCGTGGGGTTGTCCTCGGGGTAGTCTTCGTCGGCATCGGGGCCGGGTGGGACCTCGGCGGTCCAGCGCTCGGTGCCCGTGGCGGGATCGAAGGCGATGAGCTGCTCACGCTCGGCGGCGACCCAGGTGGTCGTGGGGCCCGTGACAGGGAGCAGCCAGTGGCCGTGGTCGCCCTCGCGGCGCCAGACCACAGCTCCGTCGCGCAGCCCCACGAGGGAGTCGCTCTCCACCCCCGTCACGGCAACTACGGTGCCATCGGGGCTGATCGCCAGGTGTCGCGGCTCGCTCTCCAAGGTGAACGTCCACGCCGCGCTGGGCCCCGTTGGGACGTCCTTGGGCATTGGAGTGGCGCCGTCCATCGCGGCGGCGAGTCGTTCGTCGCAGCCGTCGCGCATGATGCCCAGCGGCGGCAGACACTGCATCAGCTCATCGGGCCACCCCATGCATTTGTCGTAGAGCTCCTTTTTTAGGCGCTGGGCGTTGCTCTTCATCTCACCGCGCCCGCGATCCTCGGCGGCGGGCTCGTCCTCCAACGCGGTCACGAGCACTTGGCCCGCGATGAGGGCGGTGCGGGCGGTGTCGCTCGCAAAACGCTCGCAGGCCCGCTCCTGCTTGGAGGTCGGCTCGGTCTTCTCCTCCGAAGCGGACGAGTCTTTCTTGCAGGCGGCCCAAGCAAGGGTCACCGCAACGAGCATCAGCGAGCGGGCGCGCATGGGCCCGAGCATGTCCTAATCCCACGGGGGCGGGCGACAAAAAACGTGGTCGGCCGCGGCCCTCAATCCGGGCGTCGTGGGGGGCGATAGGTGGCGGGATCGAGGCCCGCAGGTGGCCGCATACGGGCGTTCGCCAGGTCTTGCAGGCCGCCTTCGATCGCCTGCGCGCAGGTCTTGACGGTGGTGATCGCCCACGGATTCGCCCCGACCCACCGCATCGCCGTGATCGCGCCGCGAATGACGGGGTTGTTGAGCACGATGTAGTCGCCCAGCTTGAGGGTCTTCGTGTCCTCAGGGAGCTGGTCGGTGAGTGTGCTGATGAGCTTGCGCTCGATGGCGGCGGGGCGGCTGGCGCAGTCCGAGTCGGTGATGAGCACGTAGCCGCCCGCGACACGGGCCCGCTCGATGACATCGGTGTTCCATGCGAAGAATCTACGGATCGCGCTCGGCTCGGGGGCGTCGAACCATGTGGCGATCACGATCGGCTCAAAACGTGCGTCGACAACGATGCTACCCGAGGGACTGCAGATCGCTTCAATGTCACCCACGTGGCGAGGACGATAACCGAAGAGCCGATCAGTTGCCCACGACAACCTTGCGAGCGCCCTGGTCGAGCAACCATTGTTGCGCGCGCTTGGTTTGTTCTCCAGTGAGCACGATGTTGGGCCCTTCGATGTGGGCTCCGCATCCCAGAACCTTGCGCATGGTTTTTGCCATTGCGCCCAGATCTTCGGGCGAACGTTGAACCCCCTCGATCACCGTCGCCGTCTTGCCGCCGCGGCCTTTCTTCTCTCGGCGGACAACAATCTTCCCCGCCAGCCCGTCTTCGCTGCGCCCAGCCTCCGTCTTTGTGGTCTCGCTGGGTGAGGTCGCCTGCGCTTGGGCGGCATCGCCTTCTGGGAGATCTGCTAGCGCGCCGTGCAGCGCAGCAAACGGATTGCTCGAAAGCGGCGGGGTGCCATCGGTGGAGATCTTTGGCTTGCGGCTCATCGGTGCGCTCGGCGGCCCACGGTAGCAGGCCTCGGGATACCGCCCGCACCCCGCCCCTCGGCAAGATTTCACGCGAATTGCGGGGGGTTCAGGGGAGGCGTGTTTGTCGCATGTGGCCCGTCACGGGTTGCGCAGTGCGCCCTCATGTCCCGCCAACACAGTTTACGGCCCGATTTTGGTGAACGGATGGGTTCAGGGTTTCCCTCAGTCCCACTATCATCGGGGTCCGTGGGTCACCTTGAGTCTTTCACGTCGGACGGCGTGTCGATCGTGCTCAACCAGGAGCACTTCCCGGTCGTGGTGGCGACATGGTTTGGGACGCCAACCCAGTCGCTCGTGGACGCGTATCTGGAATGGCTCGGCGGCGTCACGAAGCGTGCCAAAAAAGAGGGGACACGCTTTGTCGTCATCGGCGACACCACGGGAATGGATGAGCGGCCGGGCCCCGAGTTGCGTCGGCACTTGGCGAGCTCCATCGACAAGTTCCAGGCCGTGGCGGGAGACACCGTGCTTGGCGTGATGACGATCTTCAGCAACCCACTGATGCGCGCGGTGGTGACGATGACGGTGTTCATCACCCAGCGGCGGCTTCAGCTCGTCCCGGTCAAAGGGATGCGCGAAGCGATTGAGCGCGCCCGTGCGTTGCTTGTACAGGCCGACGTCGATCCTCCTGAGGGCCTCGATGCGGAGACCTATCATCGCCCCGCGGATCCGCGTCTCGATCGACAATGAAACCCGCCGCGTTCATCGACCCGCCGTTCTTCTGTGCAAACACCATGCTCGCCACGATGGTGCGCGTGGCCAAGGCACTCGGAAAGGGCCCCGCTTTGCTTCGGAAGGTTGGGGTCACCGAGGGCAGCGATGCGCGCTGTTCGAAGGTCTTCGCGGGCTATGAGCCGACCGAGCACGACGTCTTCATCGCCACGTACTCGAAGTCGGGCACGAACTGGGCGATGCAGATCGCCCAGCAGGTCGCGTGGCGTGGGGCGGCCGAGTTTGGCCATATCTACGACGTCGTGGCGTGGCCCGACACCAAGTTTGCGGGAGTCGTTCCGTTGCGCGACACGGGGCCGCAAGAGCGGTCGCCGGCCGGCAAGCGACTCATCAAGACCTCGATTCGCGCGTCGTTTGTCCCGTACTCGGAAAAGGCCGCGTACCTCTCCGTGCTGCGCGACCCGAAGGATGTCTTCGTCTCGGCCTACCACTTTGTGTCGGGCATGTTCGAGCTGCACGATCACGTGCCCGTGGAGTATTGGCTTCGGCTGTGGCTCGACAACGAGTTCCCCGCGGGGTCGTGGCCCGAGCACGCCGACAGCTACTGGAGGCTGCGGGAGCGCGACAACGTGCTCGTGCTTCCGTTCGCCGATCTCAAGGCGGACCTACCCGGATCGGTGCGGCGGGTGGCCGAGCTGATGGGCGTGACGCTGACCGAAGCGGAGCATGCCGCCGTGGTCGAGCGCAGCACCTTCGCGTTTATGAAGACCTGGGAGGACAAGTTTCGGCCTCCGCGTTTTCGCTTCACGGCGCAGGCCGGGACGATGATTCGCAAGGGCAAGGTCGGCGGCTCGGGCGAGCTACTGTCGCGGGAGCAGCAGGCACAGATCGATCGCTACTGCATGGACCGCCTCCGCGAGCTCGGATCGGAGCTGCCGTACGAAGAGCTGTTCGACGTGGTCCGCGCTTGAGCCGTGGCCGCTGCGGCGCGAATTGTCTGAGCGCGGAGTGGGCCGCAGAGGTCGCCGTGACGAATCCTGTTTGACAGACACGAACGGTCGTACTATTTGTCTCTGGTGGGCAAAGGCCAAGAGACACGCGATGCGATCCTGCTCCACGCGGCCAAGCGCGCCGCCGTGGTCGGCCTCGAGGGCCTGACGATCGGCGATCTCGCCCGCGAGCTGTCGTTGTCCAAGAGCGGTCTGTACGCCCACTTTCGGTCCAAAGAGGCGCTCCAGGTCGAGATTCTCGACAGCGTTGCCCAGCGCTTCACCGACCGTGTGATCCGCAGTGCGCTGCGGTCGCCGAGGGGCGAAGCCAGGGTCAGGGCACTGTTCACGGGCTGGCTGCGTTGGATGACCGAGGAACACGCCGACTCGGGCTGCCTGTTTGTGGCCGCGGCCGCGGAGCTCGACGATCGCATGGGTCCCGTGCGGGATCGGCTCATCGCGCAGCAGCAGGACCTCGCGGAGCTATTTGCGGGGGTGGTGACGACCGCGATCACCAACGGCGACTTTCGCGACGACCTCGACGCCCAGCAGCTCGCATTCGAGGCGCACGGGTTGATCTTGGCCTACCACCACGACGCGCGGCTGATGGGTGACCCCAAGGCCCTCGATCGTACCGTCGCCGGTTTCGACCGACTGATTCGCGACGCCCGTCGCCTGCCGCAGTAGGCCCGCAACCGCTCGACCGTTTTTCGTTGTCGTCGTCGTTGTCCGCCGCTCGTCGGAGCCGCCTGTTGGCCTCCGCCGTCGGCACATCGCCCACCCCTGTTTGAAAGGCCACGATCATGACCAGCACACACCTCTCCGTTGATAAAAGCACGATCGATCGTCATTTAATTGGGCCGCCGCCGACCTGGGCGAGCGCGGTCGGATGGGCTGCGTTTCGGCTGTTCTGCACCACGCCGCTTCGGCGGCGCAGGCCCAGGGCCGAGCGGGCGCTGAGGGCTCGGGCCCGCCTCATTGATCTCACCTTCGAGGGTCGGCGGCTCCGTGCGTATCAATGGGGTGGCCGTGGACCCGCGGTTGTCCTCGTGCACGGGTGGGGCGGTCGCGCGACGCAGTTCCATCCGCTTATCGAGCGGCTCGAAGCGGCGGGTCGGCGGGTTTTCGCCCTCGACCTTCCCGGGCACGGCGAGTCCACAGGGCACAGCACTCAGCTCGTGCAGGTGTCGCGCGCGGTCCGGGCTGTGGCCGATGTCGTGGGCCACATCGATGCCGTCGTCGCGCACTCGTTGGGCGCTGCATCTTCCGCGCTGGCGATCGCCGACGGTCTCGACGTCGAGCGCGTCGTGATGCTCGCCGCCGCCTCCGAGCCGCACCAGTACTGGCGGAAGTTCGTTCGATGGCTTCGAATCGGCGACACGGCCAGGGTCGCGGCCGAGGGGAGGATGCGGAGACAGCTCGGCCGAGGGATCGACCGCCTCACGATCGCCGAGTCACTGCGGGGCTATCGCGGCTCGCTCTTGTTTGTGCACGACCGTCGCGATCGCGTGGCTCCGTACAGCCTGGTTGAGGGGCTTGCCCAGTCGCTCGACGGAGCACTGCTGCTGAGCACCGAGCGCCTGGGTCACACGCGGCTCCTCGGCGATGCCCAGGTGGCCGCCTCGGTCGCAGCGTTTTTGATGCGCGATGAAGTCTCGGCGGGTGCCGCCGCGCGTGGGGCCAACGAGTGCGCCGTGACAGGGGGGCAGCAGTCGCTCGAGCATCGACTCAACGAAGAGCTTCACGACCCCGACCTGCGCTGGCTTCGGCACCGCACCCGCGCATGAGCCCCGAAGCCATGGCAACTTCTGTGGCCTGGCTACGGTCATAGCCACCATGATGTGAGCCGCCTCCCACGACCCGAACGGGCCAAGCCTTTGAGATTTTGGCCCTTTCGTGTCAGTGCGTACATGTCCTACCTGGCACCACACTTGCTCACGTGTCGGGTATGGGTCGACTCCCGCGTGTCTCCTTGCTGTGCCTCGTTGCCTTTGGCCTTGGATGCCAAGCGGCACCCGCTGCTGACGAACAGGGCGACGACGCCTGGGATGCGATCCCGCAGGGCAAGGCCGACGGCACGATCGACCCCGACTCCGATGAGGCGAAGGCCGTCTTGTTGCTCGTCAACGACCCCGAGGTCGACCAGCCCGAGCTCGACGACGATGCACGCCTCGACCGACGAGCCGCGACCAACATCATCGAGCATCGCGACGGCCCCGATGCGCTGCCCGGGACCGACGACGACGACACCATCGACGACATCACGGAGCTCGACGCGATCAAGTACGTGGGCCCGCGCGCCTTTGGCCGTCTTGTCGAGTACGCCGTGGCCCAGGGCTACCTCGACCAGGTGCAGTCGGGCTCGATGGCCGACGTGGTGTTCTCGCCGCAGCCGAGCGACGCGACCCACAACGCTCGTGTCGCCGAGCTCATCGCCACGGCCCAAGACTCGATCGACATCGCGATGTACAGCTTCAGCAACTCCGCCGTGCGCACCGCGCTGCAAGAGGCATCGGCCCGTGGGGTGAGGATTCGGTTCCTGTTCGAGACCGCCTACGACGATCGCAAGCTCGAGGGCGACGCGCTGCTCGCATCACGCTCGGGTCAGCTCGAAGCGCATGGGATCGACGTACGTTGGGTGAACAAGATCATGCACCACAAGTTCATGATCATCGATGGTCCGCGCGCCGACCTGGCCGCGGCGACCACCGCCACCGTCGCCACGGGTAGCGCCAATTGGTCCAATAGCGCGGGGACCCGTTACGACGAGAACACTCTGTTCTTGCGCGGCCACGAAGAACTCACGCTGCGTCTCCAGAAGGAGTTCAACTACCTGTGGGACCACAGCCGTGAGCTCGACGCCAATCCTTCGATCGAGTTTTCGGCCTCCGAGATCACCATCGCCGAAGAAGACATCGTCGATGAGTTCGACACACACGCGTACTTCACCTCGCCCAACTTTGTGATCCGCGGTGAGAACACGTTCACGAAGAACGGCGGCAATACCGTCTCCGATGCGCTCATCGAGGCCATTGGCGACGCGACCGACTCGATCCACGTGGCGTCGGGGCATCTTCGTCATCGCGGAATCTCCGAGGCGTTGATGGCCAAGGCCGCGGCCGACCCCGATGTCGAGATTCGCATGTACCTCGACGCGCAGGAGTACATCTCGGCGACGACCCACAGCATTCAGCTCGACGACCTCGACGACTGCCTGGCCGAAGCGACCACAGCGACCCAAGAGCGCAACTGCATGGACAAGGGCTTTCGCTTTGGCTACCAGGCTGGCGAGTCGGGGATCGACGTGCGCTACAAGTGGTACTCGTACCGCTGGCACTACACCTACGCCGCGCAGATGCACCACAAGTACCTCGTGATCGACGGGGATGAGCTGTGGACTGGGAGCTACAATCTCTCCGACAACGCCGAGCACAACACGTTTGAGAACATGCTGGTCTTCCGCGGTGATGGCTATCGCGACCTGGTGGCCCAATACGAGGCGAACTTCGAGAGCATGTGGGAGACGGGCCGTGATGAGGGCTTGCTCGGGGCGCTGCGCGAGGAGATCGAGACCGCGGATGTTATCCCGTTGGTGTTCGAGTCGATGGCCCTTGAGCACGAGGAAGTTCGGCAGCTCAAGGTGTTGATCGGCGACCACTGCGACGAGGTCGACAGCGACGAGTTCCGCCAGAATCCCGAAGACCATCTGGTGTGCGAGCGGTAGGCCTCGCGGGGAGAGCACGATGCATCGAGCCGAGCGACCCCGACGTGGTGGCTCGGCTCCAGCGGCGCGGCTGGGTTGGCGGCCCGTCCCACGTCGCCCACGAAAAAACGGCTCCGCGGGTTTCCCTGCGAAGCCGTTTTGGTGGAGGAAAGGGGGATCGAACCCCTGACCTTCGCGCTGCCAGCGCGACGCTCTCCCAGCTGAGCTATTCCCCCGTTGGAAGTCCCGTGGGCGGCTGTTCCGCTTGACGGGCGCGGATCGATATCAGGGCCCACGGCGACTCGTCAAGCCCATTGTTGAGGTTGGCTGAATTTCGCCTCGATTGCCGAAACCCGGACCGTGCGGCGTAACGACGGCCCGTGCAGGCGGCCGAGCGAGAGACGGAGAGCGGACGCAGCGAGCGGCTGTGGTGGAGGTCAGCCCTGCGAGCTTGCCGCGTAGTGGGTGCGGCGTCATCATTCCGTGCGTCGTCGTCTAGGTCAGTCGCCGCGCCGACGCCAAGAAACACGCCCATGGATCTCGCGGAACTCTTCGAGCAAGGCGGCCCGCTGATGTGGGTCATCCTAGTGGCGTCCATCGTTGGGGTTGCGGTGTTCCTGGAGCGGCTGTGGTCGCTGCAAGGATCTCGGGTGCTACCGAGGGCGTTTGTCGATCGCATTCGCGCGATGGTGAGCAAGGGCAAGACCTCCGAGGCGCTGCTCCTGTGCGAAGAAAATGGAAGCGCGGTGGCGGCCCTGATGGCGGCCGCACTGCGGGCCTATGGGCACGACAAGACGCGGGCGGAGATCAAAGAAGCGGTGGAAGAGGTCGGCAACCGCGAGGTGGCCGGGCTCGATCGCAACGTCGAGATCGTGGGCACGGTGGCCTCGGCGAGCCCGCTCATCGGGCTGCTCGGCACCGTGATCGGCATGATCAAGGTGTTCCAGGGCTTCGTGGAGACGTACCCCGCAGTACGCCCCGACGCGTTCGCCCAAGGTATCTGGCAGGCACTCATCACGACCGCGGCGGGGCTGACCGTCGCGATCCCGATGTTGATGGCCTACAAGTTCTTGCAGGGTCGTAACGACCGCATCATCGTCGCGATGGAAGAGGACGCGATGGGCATCGTCGATCTGCTCGAGGACGCGATGCGGGCGGCGGCGGCTAAGAGCCAGGAGGCCTCGTGAGCCTGTCGGCTCGCATGTCGGGTCTGCGAGCACGGAGGCGCCGTAACGCGGGCGCGTTGGTGGACCTCACGCCGCTCATCGACATCGTGTTCCAGCTCTTGATCTTCTTCCTGCTGACGACGACCTTTCAGAACAATCCGTCGTTTCAGGTGAAGCTGCCCAAGGCCAAGAACACCGAGGTCCGCCAGGAGCCCAAGGCCGTCGTGGTGACGATCGGGACCGACGGCAAATTCGAGATCGAGGGCCGAGTCATCAGCGATGACGAGCTCGAGTCACGGCTGTGCAACGCCGCCAACACCGACAAGTCCACGGGCGTGAACATTCGGGCGGATGCCTCCACGCAGCATCAGCACGTGGTCAAGGTGATGGACCTGGCCAAGGGCTGCGGGCTGGAGCGGCTCGGCATTCTGCACGGTCGCTAGCGGGACTCGCGACCCTCGCAGTGCTCACTACACGCCCCAGTGCGGTGGCCAGGTGCGATCGACCCGCGGCAGGGCGGCAAAGCGGTCTTTCCAGGCGGTGATGTTGGGGTACCGCTCCACCAGCGGCAGCACGCCGAGCGACAGAGGCTCGGCATCGGGCTTGGCCGCCGCGCGCAGAAGCTGCTGTACGGAGACCCAGTAGTAGATGTCCGCCGCGCCCACGGCCTCACCGCTTAGCCACTGCGCCCCGCCGAGCACCTGCTCCAGGCTCGCAAGCTCCGTGTGGAGCTCCTCGGTCGCCTTGGCGATGTCTTCGCGGTTGGCCTCGATACGCCCGAAGAAGATCGGGCGGACGACCCGACCGAGCGGACCCCCGAAATACGAGTCGTGCTCCGACACGCGCTGCCAAATGAGGGCGCTCTGCGCTGCGGTGGCGCCGAACAACGGCACCTCGGGATTGCGCCGCTCCAGGTAGCTGAGGATCGCGATCGACTCGTAGATGACCGTGTCGCCCTCGACCAGCACGGGCACCTTGCCGCGGGGGTTGAGCGCGAGCATCTCGGGCGTACGGTGCTCGCCCTTGGAGAACTGAAGCTGCTTGGACTCGTAGGAGAGGCCCTTGAACTCGAGTGCGAGCATGGCCCGCCAGGCGTACTGGCTGCCGCTACCCCAATAGAAGACCAGCGACGAATCAGATTCGGATGCAGACATGGCCGCGGGAGGTCGTCGCCACCGCGTGCGTCGTTACCCGGCGTCGTCGGCTCTTCGTGCGTGAGCGCGAGGAATTTGAAGTCGGAGGGCGGGGCCTGGGGCCGGGAACGGCGTACGGATTCACGAAGAAAATTTGCCGACCAGGAGGTAAGTAAAGGTAGGATAATGAACGACGTTCGCTGGCTGTTGATTTTTTGGCCCGTCCGCGGCCGATGGGTAGCGTGGCCCGGCGTCAATGCATTGGGTCAATCGCATCTTGTTGGCAGCGCTCGTGGCCGGGGTGATCGCCCTGTGGCCCGAGCGTTTTGAGCTGGCCGCGAACTCCGAGGATCTCGAGCGGATCGGTCGTGAGCGCGATGAGCTGCGGGCCGCCAACGAGGAGCTGCGCGAGGAGATTCGCCTGCTCGCCTCCGAGGTGGACGCGCTCAAGACGGACCCCCGCGAGGTCGCTCGCATCGCCCGTGAGGACCTCAACCTCGTCCGCGCGGGCGAGGTGGTCTTTGAAGTGGAGAGGCACTGATGACCGCGGTGGCTCGGCGCCTGTTCCTTCTGCGGCGCAGGCTGGGGGAGCGCTGGGCGCTGCTGGTGCTGTGTGGTCTGTGGCCGCTACTGGGCTTGGGCCTGGTATCGGGCCCCGCGCTGTGGCGCGGTGACATGTTGCCGCTTGCGGTGGTGACCATGTTCGGCCTGACGCTCTTGCTCGCGGTCTCCCGTGAGCTGTGGCCCGACCGCACCGCCTCGGTCGCCGCCACCAACGCCTGGGCAGAGCTCGAGCTCGGTCTCTTGCTGCTGACGGCGACGTACCTGCTGATCTCGGCGACGGGTGGCCTGCGCTCGTTCCTGTATCCGCTGGTCTACGCGCTCGTCTCGTTTCTGATGGTGGTGCACCGCTTCCGTCTCAACGCGGTGATCTGGATCGGCGCCGCGTTGGCTCTCGAGGGGCTCGTGGGCTGGCGCCTCATCGGAACCCACGGCTGGGCCTTGCCCGCCTATCACTTCACCTTTCTTGGCTTCTTCGCGGCGGGGAACTTGCTCGTGCTGTCGAGCCTCGTGCGTCGGCTGCGAAGCGGCCACGATCGCCAGGTGGAGTCGACGCTCGAGCGCATTCGGCAGGAGGCCCGCGACTTTCGGCTGATCTCGGCCGCGCTGCCGCCCGAGAGTCGGGCCCGTCGGCGTGACGAAGAAGAGCTGCGCATGGCCCATGCCGCGGTCGAGGGCATTCACGATCAGCTGTTTCACAACGTCGATCTTCTGCGCTCCGCCCTGGGCCTGCACACCTGCACGCTCCTGTGGTGCGAAGATCCCGAGCCCGGCACCAAGGGGCGTCGGCATCCTCGGCTCACGATCAAAGAGCTCTCCACCGATAGCGATCTGGTCAGTCAGGCGCGCTCGCTCGACTCGGCGGGAGTGCTGACCAGCGTCCTGGCGGACCCGAAAGCGCTTCGTCTGCGAGCGCTCGGGGGCAAGCGCCTGCCGCCGTACTACCAAGGCCCCGTGCCCGTCACGGACCTCTGTGCCGTGCCGCTGATCGACAACGGCAACCTGCGCGGCGTGCTGTGTGCGGACCGAGTCGGAGACCATCCGTTCTCCGAGCAAGAGGAGCGTGTCTTGGGGCAGGCGGCGTCGCATATCCTGCGCGTGGTCGAGCACGAGCGCGTGTTCTCTGCCGTCGAGCGCAGCAAGTACGAGCAGGAGCAGTTTTATCGGGCGTCGGAGTTGTTCAACGAGGCGCTGACGATCGAAGACGTGCACCTCAAGACCTTCGAGGCGCTCAAGGCCGTGGCCGGCTACGACCTGGCCGTGCTGACCCGCGCCGACGAAGAAGGGCGGGAGCACGAGGTGGTCGCGGTCGACGTCTTCGACGGCGAGCCGGACAGCCCGACGAACTTTGTCGATCTCGCCGAGCGCCTCCACGGGCTTCGTTTCGAGGGCGAGGGCTCGTTGCTCGGGATGGCCATCAAGAATCGTCATCACATGCCCGCCAACGGCGAGCTGCTCGATGGCGACACGATCGTCTTCACCCCCGACACGCGGCTCCGTGGTGCCCATAGCTTGCTGGTGCTTCCGCTGTTGCGCGGCGAGCAAGTGCTCGGGGCGATCACGCTCGCGTCGGTCCGCCCACATCGCTATCCCACGCAGACCCGCGACATGCTCCGCGTGATAAGCCACCAGGTGGGGGTGAGCGTGCAGAACGCTCGCATGTACCAGTCGATGGAAGAGCGGGCGACGACCGACGGGCTCACGGGTCTGACCAATCGCCGCGCGTTCCAGGAGCGCCTCGATCAGCTCCATGCCCTCGCCGAGCGCACGGGCCAGAAGTATGCGGTGATCTTGACCGACATCGACCACTTCAAGAGCGTCAACGATACCTACGGTCACCCCGTGGGCGATCAGGTCTTGCGCCGTGCGGCCGCGGTCTTTCACGGTCGCTCGCGACGGGTGGATATCGTCGCGCGCTACGGTGGCGAAGAGTTTGTGATGGTGCTTCCCGACACCGACGGTGAGGGGGCGGAGCACTTTGCCAACGAGATGCGCAAGGAGCTTGGCGACATGACCATGAACTCCGAGCACGGGAACTTCAACGTGACCATCTCGATGGGCGTGGCGGAGTTCCCGGCCGATGGGCGCGATGGCAACGAACTGCTGGAGCGGGCCGACCAGGCGCTCTACTTCTGCAAAGAGCACGGGCGTAACTGCGTGCGGCGCTGGTCGCAGATGGCCTGATCCCGCGTAGCGATCGGGGCGGGGCCCGACGTGGGCACGACCGCGGGCCCGTGTTCGATGCCGTGCATGCGCTTCGCGTAGGCGTTACTCTGGGTCTGGATGTTGGTCTCGTACGCGGCGCTGCGTGCTCTCGGCCTCGTGTTGGCGAGCCAGCAGTTTGGGCTGGGCTTCGACGCAAAGCTCCGCGCTGATACGCCGCTGGTCGCCGTGGCGGGAGCGCAGGGTGAGCTGTCGATCACGATCCTCGACACGCCGCACCCGGGCGCCGCAATGGTCGTCCGCCTGCACTCCGACGCCGTGACCCTGCCGAACAATCGGCTGGGTCCGCAGGACATCGTCGACCCACAGGCGAGGCAGCCCCGCTTGCGTGCTCGGTTTGTCGCGCCGCCTACCGCGGGTCGGTACGAGGTGGAAGGGCTGGTCTCGTACGTGACGTGTGTCGACGAGCGCTGCCGACCGCACCATGGGCGTGTTGTGTGGATCGTGGACGTCACGAGCCCCGAGAGCGAGAGTGAGGGCTAGGGACGCCCCCCTAGGGCTGCCGTTAGTTCGCGATCGCAGCCACGGCCGGGATGCGGGCGAACGCCTCTTTATCCAGCGCTTTATCCAAGGCATCGCGGGCGGACACGGTGCCCTCTTCGAGCAGCCGGGCGAGCGCGCGGTCCATGCTCTGCATGCCGTCGCGGCCGCCCGCCTGAATGATGCTCGGGAGCATGGAGGTCTTCGACTCGCGAATCGCCGAGGCTACGGCGCGCGTTCCCACGAGCACTTCGTGCACGGCCACCCGACTGGTCCCGTCGGCCGTGCGCAGAAGCTGCTGGGCGACGATGCCAGCGAGGGCATCGGAGAGCATGCCGCGAATGGCCGGCTGCTGGGAGGCGGGGAACGCATTGACGAAGCGGTCGATGGTCCCCGCGGCGGAGTTGGTGTGCACGGTGGCAAAGACCAACACGCCGAAGCTGGCGAGCTGAAGCGCCATGCGCATGGTCTGTTGACCACGGAGCTCGCCGACCAGAATCACATCGGCGTTCTCCCGCCCGGCCGAGCGAATCGCGTCGGCAAAGGTCGGGGTATGCACACCGACCTCGCGATGCGTGACCTGGCTGCGCGCGGGCGTATGCACAAACTCCACGGGATCCTCGATGGTGAGGATGTGGGCGGGTCGCGTGTGGTTGATGTGCGAGATGAGGGCGGCGAGGGTGGTGCTCTTGCCACTTCCCGTTGGCCCGGTCACCAGCACAAGTCCCGCGCGACGCTCGGCGAGCTGCACGATCGACGGAGGGAGCTTGAGGTCGGAGGCCGAGGGAATCTTGCTCGGGATCGTCCGAAAGACCGCGCCCGGGCCCGTGGTCTTCATCAGGTAGTTGGCACGGAAGCGGGCCTTGTCGCCGTAGCCGTACGCAAAGTCGAGGTCGTGTCGGTCGGCGAACTGCTGGCGCTGGGTGTCGTCGAGCAGCTCATCGAGCAAGCCCGTGGCCTCCGACGAGGTGAGCGGAGCACTGCGCAGCGCCTGCAACGAGCCCCGAAGGCGGATCGTGGGCGGGTAGCCGATCGACAGGTGTAGATCGGAGCCGCCTGCGGCGAGGAGCTGGTCGAAGAGCGCGTCGATGGCGGGCATGGCTATCGCTGTCCTCGCCCAAACAGGCCACGACTTTCCTGCGGGGCACTCGGGGCGGCTTGAGGGGCGAGTGCCCGTGGATCGTCGGCATGGAGCCGTGCCTCTTCTTCGCTGATGATGCCCTGCTCAAGCAGCTCGCGAAGCGAGTCTTCGAGGCGGATCATGCCATACGCTCGCCCGCGCTGAAGGAGACTGGAGAGCTGAAAGAGCTTGTTGTCACGGATGAGTGACCACAGCGGCAGCTTGCCTGTGATCATCTCGTAGGCGGCGACCATGCCCTTGCCATCGGTACGCGGCAGCAAGCGCTGACTGAGCACCAGCTTGAGGGCGCCCGCCATGGTGGCGCGGACTTGCGACTGCTCGTCGGGCGGGAACATGTCGATCACGCGATCGATGGTCTTGGCCCCCGAGGGGGTGCTCATCGTGGCGAGCACGAGATGCCCCGTCTCCGAAGCGGACAGCGCCATCTCGGTGGTCTCCCGATCGCGCAGCTCACCGATCGCGATCACGTCGGGGTCTTCGCGGAGCGCCGCCTCCAATGCCGCTTGAAACGACCGCGTATGCGTACCCACCTCGCGCTGCGTCACCAGGGCTTTCTTGCGCGGATGAATGACCTCTACGGGATCCTCCACGGTGATGATGTGTACGGCGCGGTTGGCATTGAACAAGTCGACCAGCGCCGACATCGTCGTCGTCTTACCGTGACCGTTGGGCCCGGAGATGACCACCATGCCCTGATGGTGCTTCATCAAGCCCTGGACCTCGGGGGGCAAGCCGAGCGCCTCCATCGTTGGCGGAGCGGAGGCCACCATGCGCACGCAGATCTTGAGGCCGGTCCGCTGGCGACTGACGTTGACTCGCAGACGGCCCGCTCCCGTGAGTTCCACGGCCAGGTCGGCGTAGCCCAGCGCGGTGAGCTGCTGAGCGTCGCGCCCCGAGAGCAGCGAGCGGGCCATCGACTCGACCTCGTCACGGCTGATCGCTGAACCCTGGGGCGCGAGCGCACCGCCCCGACGGACACGTACGGGCTCGTCGGCGACGATGTGCACGTCGCTGGCGACGTGCTGGCGGGCATCGGCCAAGATGCGTTGAAGTCCCGAGTGGACGGGGCCGCCCGAGTCCAGAGGCACGCTGGGGAGGTCAGGGGCGGTCCCTCCGCTGCGAGTGGCCGCGGCCGCGGCCGTGGGCCAGCGGACAGGGGGCGGGTTGGTGGAAGCGGCGGCGGTGCCAAATTCTTCGGGGAGCTCGATCGGTTGTGGGCCCGGCGACGGGATCGGGGGAGCGACCTCGTCGCTGTTGCCTCCGTATAGGTCCTCGTTGCGCTCGATCACGAGCGCGTCGGTGGCCGCAGGCTCGCGACGCGTCGGAGTGGTGGACGAGCCGCCAAGGGAAGGGGAGCGAAGGCCCGAGGACTCGCTGTCGCCGCGGAGACTATGGGTGCCCGAGGCCTCGCCATCACGACGTAGACCATGGGTACCCGAAGACTCGCCGTCGCCGCGGAGACTATGGGTGCCCGAAGACTCGCCATCACGACGGCGACTGTGGCGACCCGAAGACTCGCCGTCGCCGCGGAGACTATGGGTGCCCGAAGATTCGCCGTCGCCGCGAAGACTATGGGTGCCCGAGGACTCGCCGCCGTGGAGCGAGTACGTGCCCGACGACTCGCCGTCGCCCCGAGGACGAGGCCGTGGGGGAATCGAGACGGTGCCCGAGGACTCGCTGTCCAGCGCGCGGAGCTTCTGCGTGGAATGTCCGTGGTGGGCTGCATCCGTCGCGGGGCCAACCTGAATCTCAAAGGACGCACGCGATCCAGTGACGACAACCCGATAGGTCTCGCCGGCCAGTTGCATCACGCGGGGCTCGCTGGATGCCTCGCCGCGTGCGGGCAGGGCATCGAGCACAGCCGTGCCCTCAAAGAAGCGACGGAGCTGGGCCACGGTAAGCGGCGTGACCGTCAGCGGGTGTCGTCGCGTGCCGCTGAGCATCTGCGCGGGCGCACCCGTGCGAAACACCAACTCCGTGATGCCAGGGCGTCCGAGGTACGACAACAACTGGCGGAGCTTCGACACGCCAAGTGATGGTACCGCAACCGATGCGCACGACCGCAGTGTCAGTGCGGGCCGATGGCAGATGAACACCGCGTCGCAGAGCGCGGGAGGTATGCCTGGCACGTGCCCTATCCGACACGTAGTCGCCCGAGTACACCGCGGGCGGGCACGCTACGAATCGTCACCGTCGCCGTCGCCACCGCTGGTGGCGTTGTCCTTGGGCCCCCGCAGGAGCCGCTCGCGAACACGATGATGCTGGCGGTGCTTGTAGCGGGCATGCGACCGCTCGCCCTCTTCGTTGGTGTCGCGGCGCTTGCGGTCGACCACCTGAAACTCCACAAGCACGAACACTACGCTGCCAGGAGGGGCGGTCGCGGCATGCTCGGAGTCGGCGAGGAGTCGGTCGACGCGAACGGGAAGGTCGGCGATGAAGTTGAGAATCTGATAGCCGCGGCCCGAAAATTCGTTCTGCGGCGGCCGTCGATCATCGGTCAATGTGGTGACGGGTCGACCCTTCGCGACCCGACCCTCGACCAACCCGGTATCGATCAACGTGTTGTCCGTCTGCCCGGGAACCACATAGTTGAACGGTACAAACCGTCGCAGCATGAGGTTGAGCGTCGGCAGTAGGTCGCTCTCGCGCTCGACGACGAGGCGAAAGCGCAGGCGATCGAAGACGCGCGCGGCATTGGTCTCGCGCTTGACCAACAGCTTGGTGACGAGCGAGGTCTTGGCCTTGCGCGACCACGAAAACTCGACCACGGGTACGCCGCTCTCTCGCAGCTGGTCGAACATCTCCACGACGCTCTGCTCGACGGCGCCGAACAAGACCTCGTCGGCGATCGGCAGGACCGTCCGCAGCTCTCGCGCGTCCAGGTGATACAGAATGTGCATCACCTTGAGCAGCACGCATGCTTGTCGCTGGTGACGCTTGCGCCCCGACGCGAGCGTGAGCAGCTCGCACGCGGGGGTCTCGGTGGCGACGACCGGGTCGATACGGAGGCCCAGCGACTCCGAGAGATAGCGGACGCCCTCGGCGCGCAGGCTCTCCAGGCGCTTCATGTCACCCGCGTCGTGGGGCTCGAAGCCGTTGATACGGAGAAGGCGCCGCGCGTCCTCCTCATTGCTCAGCGCGAGCCGATGCCAATCAACGACGGAGTCGCCGCGCAGGAGCACGAGGATCTCCTGCGCATCCTGCATCGTGAAACGACTCGACGGGCGACGCGGCGGTGGCGGCCCGGATTCGTCGGCGATGAGGAAGGCGCCCGTGCTGCGCTTGCGAGGACTCGTCACGAGCTGGCGGAGACAATCTGGAGGAGACGGTGGTCTCCGCGGTTGCGAGCGCTTGGCTCGCGGATGGAGTTCAGCTCAGGCGCCGCGTGAAGCGGAGGGTCCCGACCAGGAGACCCACCGTGACGAGGGCGGCGCAGAGGTTACCGATATAGTAGGCGGTCATGGCGAGGTGAAACCTTGGTGTGGTTGGCGGTTCGGTCCGTCGGAACTCCGGCGGCCTACATCGAAGGGGGCCCATGTGGGCAAGTGAAGTCTCAGGTAGTCCGATGTAGGTAAGTGTGCGGAGATGCTAACGGAGGTCGGACCGTTGGCCAAAAACGTTTCGGAAAGGCCAGGTCGGGTCGCCTCGTGGACGCGGGGCGGTGCCTAGCACATTCCGAAAGCGCTTGAAAAGCCCCCGTCCGGGATCGAGCGAAGGGGGCGCGCACGGGTTTTCACGGCGGGACGAACATTGTTTCGGGCCAGGGGCCGATCGAAGTCGCTCGGATGGCCCAAAAGGTCCAGCGGGCCGATCGAGGATCGCGTCCCCCTCGGCAGCCGCCTCGGTGGTTTGCTATAGGCTGCGATCGATGACGGACGACTCCGATGGACCCGAGTTTCGAGACGAGATCCCGAAGGAACAGCGGCGGCGATTTCAACGGCTCGGGGAGCAGCTCACGGGGCTACTCGATCCCGAGGGCGCCTTTCGCAAGGGCTCGGGGCTCGTCACGGGCGTCACGCAGGCGACCAAAGACGAGGTCGTGCGGATCGTGTCCGCCGAGACCCGCAACTTCCTCGATGGAATGGATCTCGCCGATCTTCTTCAGCAGGTGATCGCTGGATTGACGATCGATGTGAACATGCAGGTGAAGTTCTCGCGCAACGGCGACGGGCCCGCACAGCCCGAGATCACCCGGCATGAGGCCAAAATCCGTCGAGAGGGCAGCGACTCCGCGGACTCAGCCGAAGCGGAGAGCCCCAACGACGAAGACTAGAGCGGACCCGTAGAAGCGGTGCCGCGCCACGGCGGCGGCCCGCTCAGCCTCTAGTTTTCCTGCTCTTCGTCGTCGCCCGAGTCGCGGCCGACATCGTCGGGATCGAGCGGTAGCCCGTCCGGGAGGTCTTCTTGGGCCTCTTCGGCGGTGGCCTGGGGCTTGTCGATGAGCCCGATGCGTGTCGCCGCATAGCGGGCCAGCTCGGACCCAAGCTTGTAGCCAAACCCGGTGATGATGGCTCGTAGGATGAGCGGCATGAAGCGTTTCTCCGTGCCGAGCGCGGAGGCCCGGTCTGCCGATCATGACACGTACGGCGGCTTCGTTCATCGTTCGTTGGCGCGAATCCCGGGATCGGCGGCGCGACGTGAGCGCAGGAGCCCTCAGACTCGCGAGTTTTTTGGCATCGCTTGACCAATGCGGCAGTATTGCAGTACACGTGTTCAGTGAAGGGCGCCTCTTGCGCTCTGAACGAACGTTTGGGCGGTACGTCCGTCCACCTGTCCTCATTCGCCCCCTGCGAGCCTGTCGGCAGATCTCCTCCCACCCCGGAGAGATCTCGGCTCCTTTGCGCCGACCTGAAATAGGAGACCGCCCGTGCGACCTGCGCTCACCCAACGGCAACGGCAAGCCCTGCAGTACATCAGCGACTGCCTCACCGATCGCGGTTATCCGCCTACTCTCCGCGAGATCGGGGAGCATATGGGGATTCGCTCGACCAACGGGGTCAATGACCACCTCAAGGCGCTGGAGCGCAAAGGCTATCTCGTTCGCGAGGAACTCAAGAGCCGAGCCCTGCGCCCCGTCGACTTCTCAGGCAAATCGTCGGAGTCGAGCGACAACAAGCGCGGCGATGAGATGGAGATCGCGATCGTCGGTCGTGTCGCGGCTGGCGACCCGATCCTCGCCGAGGAGAACGTCATCGACCGCGTGGTCGTCGACCGCTACTTCCTCGGCGCCGTCAAAGCCAAAGAGGTCTTTGGCCTCGTGGTCCGCGGTGAGAGCATGATCGACGCCGGAATCTTCGATGGCGACTATATCTTCGTGCGCAAGCAGAGCACGGCCACCGAGGGCGAGATCGTCGTCGTCATGATCGAGGGCGAAGCGACCTGCAAGCGGTTCTATCACGAGGGCGATCGCATTCGGCTCGAACCCGCCAACGACACGATGAACCCGATCTATGTGCACCGCGACGAGTTCCGCGATGTCGATGTGTTGGGCAAGGTCGTCGGCGTGTATCGCCGCCTCCACTAGCGGCTTGGGGGGTCGCTCCCTCTCGCCAAAACTCGCCAACAGGAACATGGCGCCAGGGGCAGGTCTTGACCGCTCGCGGCGCCATTTTCCGTGCTCTAGATCGACGCTGGTCACGCCCCGATGGTGGGCAGGGTCGGCGTCAGCTACCCTAGCTCCGTGACTGCGCGCCGCCGCCGCTCGCTCCTTGTGCTCGCGCTATGCGGGCTGGGATCTGCGGCGATCAACGGCGCGGGGTTCTTTGGGATCACGATGTTGATGGAGGCGGAGCCTGTTCCCGAGGTGGAACAGGTCACCTACCTCGATCTCCAGCCCGATCAAGACATCCCCGATCCCACCCCGGAGAAGGAAAAGGAACTCGAGCCCGAGCCGAAGCCCGAGCCCGAGCGTCCGCCTCCGCCCAAGCCCAAGCCGCCGAAGCCAGAGCCCGAGCCCGAGCCAGAACCCGAGGTCGAGCCCGAGCCCGAGCCAGAGCCAGAGCCAGAGCCAGAACCCGAGCAGCCGCAGCCCGACTTCGTGCTCGAGCAGCTCAAGATGGTCGAGCAGCCCGACGAGCTCGACGAGAAGGAAGCACCCGAGGACGTCGACTATCTGTCCAACGTCAATCGGGATGTTCTCGAGCAGACGCGCGCCAAGGTTACGAACCTCGAAGAGGACGCGCTCAAGAACGAAGCCTCGCAGCTCGAGGAGACCGACGAAAAGGAGCTCGGCACCGCGGACGACGACGTCATCGCCCAGGACGAGAAGCTCGAGAGCAAGCTTGCCCGCGAGGCGCCCAATGTCGTGCCCAGCCCGGAAAATCAGCGGCCCAACCAGCAGGACCCGCGCCCCGAGAGTCTCCTGGCGATGCGCGAGCTCGAGTATCGCGAGCACAAGATGGCGCAGCTCGAGCACGAGGCGCTCGCCAACGATGCCGACAACGGGGTCCTCAAGACCGAGCAGAAAAACCAATCGAGCCTGATGGCGCAGGAGCAGCAGGCGAGGATCGATCGCACCGATCCCCGCTACCGCTTCAAGCTCAGTCACAAGGACCTCGATGCGGTCTTCGGCAAGACGGCCAACGCCCAAAAGCGCATGGAGGCCCGCAAGCAGAGCAAGCGCAAGGGGGTCTGGAGCGATGCTCAGGCCGCGTGGCAGTCCCCGCTGGAGAACATGGTGCCCGAGGTGCAGGTGGGCAACCAGACCGCGCTGCGCTCACGCAAGCATCCGTTCGCCCGCTACATCGCGCAGATGCATCGCAAGATCCACGAGGCATGGGCGTGGGGATTCTTGGAGCAGCTCGACACCCGCGGTCGCAAGCACGCGCTCAACGACTTTGAGCTGTGGTCCCGCGTGGAGATCGTTCTCGATAGCGCGGGCCGTATCGAGAAGGTCATCACCGTTCGCTACTCGGGCAACACCGCCTTCGATGGTGCGGCCCGCGAGATCATCTACGCGGCCGGGCCCTATCCCGATCCGCCCGCGGCGATTCGCAGCGGCAACGGCAAGGTCTACATCCACTGGGCGTTTCATCGCGATGGTCGGGCGTGCGGAACGTTTGGCGCGCGGCCGTTCATTCTCGACAACGCAGGGCAGGGCGATCGTCCCGATCCTGGGGTCGAGGTTCGACCCGGTCGCGGTGGCGGCGGTGAGCGGCTCTCAAGACGACCGCCTTCCGCCAAAGAGCACAAGCACGAGCACCAACATCAGCCGCCCGTGGCCGTGGGTCCGTCGCTGCCTCCTGGGGCTGCGCCTGGGCCGGGCGGTGGTGGTGGTGGCTCGGGCACGACGCCACGCCAAGGCCCGCGCGTGCCCCCAGGTGCTGCCCCCAAGAAGCCCCGCGGGAGCGGCAAGCCTCCTGCGGGCGGAGGCACGGCGCCGGGCGATGGCGAGCACAAAGTCGTGATCGCCGACCCTCCTGCGCCCGAGGAGCTCGCGCCATCTCCCGAGACGCTCGCCCAAGATCCCGCCGCCCGAGCGGCCGCGCGGGACTGGATGAGCCTGCTCCACAAGGGTGACGCCAAGAAGCTCGCCGCGCGATCGAGCCTCCCGTTTTACTCGGGCGATCGCATCATCGCGCGCAGCCGCGAAGAGCTTGGCGAGATCATCTCCGTGATGGCGGAGGAAGCCAAAGGCGCGGGCAAGCCTTCTGCGGCCAAGGTCTACACCGCCTCTGGCCTACGCAAGGTGTTCGGTAGCGTGCCCGCGGGCGTGCAGGAGGGCAGCGCACGCGTGTACGGCCTGAGCAAGATAAGCGGCGAGTACCTCGTCCTCATCCTCGAGAAGAAGTTCGGTCGCTGGCGCGTTGTCGGCGTGGCCCGCTGACCTGCTAGAGCACTGACCGGCTTGATTCCACGCGCCGATGCACATCTGGGCGGCTTCCTGGCGTCGTTGTTCGGCGCTC
>WURV02187624.1:0-12690 GCA_011762755.2 Epimenia babai | reverse complement strand
AACTAGTTATTGTCATTGTGATTTTATGTTTAGCGTCACTAGACGGTGTCATCACCAATTAATGCGCTTTATAAATTTCTGTCGTCGTCGTCGTCGTTATTATTATTATTATTATTATTATTATTATTATTATTAATGATGATACCCCAAACAAATCTGAATAAGACCAACCTAAAGACAATATCTCCCAAATTACAAAGCTTTAGGTCAAGCAGTTTTTGAGAGAATTTTTAAGTACAAATACAAACATAGGCGGAGATTATCTTCCCTGGCTTGGACGACGATACCCCGAACAAATCTAATTAAAACAAACCCAAGGACAATATCTGCGAAATAGCAAAGCTTTGGACTAAGCGGTTTTTGGGAGGACTTTTTAAAGAAAATTTTTGGATCGGATGGAAGAACAACAGATGAAGTCCAACCAGTAAAGCTCACTGAGCATAAGCTCACGTGACCTAACAATATCTACTATCTGCCAGGTTAACCTGTGGATGCGTCTTTAAGTACAACATCAGAAATTTCAAAAATCTTGAGTGGTAGGGGCATTTTGCGATTGTTGGCAATGGTTTTGAGTATTCCGGGCAGGAGGGACGTTCGTGCAACCTGCCATAGTGTGCAACACAAGTCCCATGTACAAAACGCGAGTAGAAATGAACTATATAATTTATATTGGGTATGTAATAATAGGCTATGTTCTATTAACTATGTACAGGAGCCTGTTGTCCTCGACTGAAATAACCGAACAATAACTTATATACATAATATACACTACCGGGCCAAAAAATGAGCTTTTGCATTTTCATACAATTTTATATATTATTTCATAAATTTAATCGGTACATCATATTATTTCATTGTTAAAACATACTGTAGTGTCCATTTTCTCCGTATGGAATGGGCTTACCCTTGCTTTTCTTCAAACACGTGATTCTGCTGGTCATGCCAACAGCTCATCCGAACTAGCAAACTTACCCTTTGAAATACGGCAAATGTTTTCGATAGGATTAAGATCGAGTGATTGGCCAGGCCAAAACATAATTGAAAGTCCCTGCTGCTCAAACTATGACCTTGTGGATTTCGTTGTGTGCGCAGGCGCATTTTCCTGCGGAAATATTGCTTCCTGTCTCTTATCACCTGGGAACAACTTATGCAAGCTCGGAAGTAGTCCGTTGCACAAAATATTGTTGTATTTCTTCGTGGTAACAGATTTCTCACGTCGCACTAACTCACCAACACCCGTTGTGGAGAAAATACCCCAGACCATGATTCCTCCTCCACCATGCTTTACTGTTGTAATGAGACACTCAAGCTTGAATCTTTCGTTAAGCCTTCGAAGACGCCTTTCTGGAGCATCATTACATAATTCAAAACGCGATTCATCATTCCACAAAATTTGCTCAAACCAATGACATCTCGATGAAAATGTGATACATATGTCTGTCTGTCTATTACATTTTTCTTGGATAACAATTGTTTTTTCTCACACCTTTTCGATGTAAAATTTTCTTTTCTAAGCCTTCTTGAAACTCTCCTCCTCGAAATGTCTTCAGTTTTTCGAGCTATTGATCCTGCAGCAGTTTTATGCTATGAACTGTATTTTAGATTTTTAACTATTTTCTTTATCTGTGAGCTTACTGTTTGTGTCTATTTTATTTTCGACTCACTTATGGTATACCGAGTTCGACTTTGAACTGTATTCCTTTTATTTCTAGTCATTCATAGTAACCATAAATTTGTAGAGTGTCTTTTGGAGGGCGCTATCAATCAAAAGAATTTCATTTCATTATTAAACTGCTGTGCTAGGCTATGATTTAACTTATATGTACTTTCTATTGTCTTATACAATATAAAACGGTGATGCGCTAAACAAATCTGAATATCTGACAAATGGCAGACCTTCGCACTAAGCTGACATGGAAATAAGGGTTTTCAAATTAAAAAGTCGATAAAAATTACCCCCTTTGCTCCCATGACGATATGCTGAACAAATGTAAAAGATACTAACCCAAGGACAATATCCGCCAAATGGCAGAGCCCAGCGATAAGCAGTTATTGAGATGATTCTTAAGAAAAAATAAAAACATCATTTTAAGTTACTTCCCTTAGGTGCAATGATGATATGAACAAATATAGAAGAGACCAGCACAAGGACAATATCTGCCAAACAGCAGACCTCTGCGATAAGCGGTTCTTGATAAGAAAATTATGTAAGAAAAAAAAGCGAACTTGGGCAGAAGTTACTTCCCCTAGCTGCAATGATGATACCATGAACAAATCTAGAAGAGACACACGCAAGGATAATATTTGCCAAATGGCAGACCTCTGTGATAAGCGGTTCTTGAGATTTTTTCAGAAAAAAATGCAACCATCGTCACAAGTTACTTCCCCTATCTGCAATGACGATACCATGAACAAATCCAGAAGAGACTAACCCTAGGACAATATCTGCCAAATTGCAGACCTGGGCGATAAGCGGTTCTTGAGAAGATTTTTTAAGAATATGTTAACATCGGATGGATGGATGGACGAACTTTACGATCAGTAAAGCTCACCGAGCATAAGCTCAGATGAGCTAAAAATGTAAAAGCTCATTTTTTGCCCAGGAGTGCACATATATACGGAATATGCACAATATGACCGAGTGGCCAGGTACATTTGGCAGTACCAGCCCAACGGTTTGGATGTAAGCAAATTTGGTGCTTGCAGGTTCTAGCTTACTTATGAAGTCATTGAATGACATGAAGGACCAAATCTCTACTGGAGGCTAGTTGAATGAGTAGAGTCCTAGAAAAGTGATCATTGACCTATTGCATTATTGGTGTGGGGAATATGAGAGTGTGGTTGGTTATGGAGTTGGTACCGGGTTTGAGATGTTTGGTTGGTGACGTTGCAATGTATATTGGGAATGAGGTTATGTTTGAGCTTATAGTATTCAAGTAAAAAAGGCATGTAGGCAGTGTGATTCCAGGGTGGGTATGTTTAGGTTACATGTGAGTGACATTGACATATCCTTACAAACATATACAAACTTAGAGATTAAAATAAGGAAATATACATTTCACTGTAGTTATAATGCAAACCTGGAATTCTAATGTCTTAGGGTTAGATATATGAACTGCTGGGCAATCTTTGATGCGTTTCTGGACTCTTTTGGTGAGGTCTTCCTCGGAACACTGGTAATTAACAAAAGCAAAGTGTTTAGTGTATAAATTAATATAATAGTGAGTTAACAATAGGTTGATTACCAAGGTAATCATTTGTACACCATTCTTGGCTTTATATGAAGCCAGTCTATGTGGCCAACACAATCAACAGGTTAGCAAGCATCATTTATAAGGGGCGGGGAAAACACCGTAGTAAAACCTACGAAGTCTGAGCAGACAGTAGACCTTCGTTCAGTCATGCCAGTGGTTCAGATGTCTACAGATAGCCAACATATGTCGGAAACTTTAGTAAGTTGGCAAGATGATGAGAGAGCGGAGAGGCAATCATTGTCAAGCGTTATCCAGAGACCATCTAAAGCATAGGCATATCAAAGGAAGAAACCCTTAGATAACCACAGTGTAAGCTACCCAGACCTCCGCTACGGGGTTACAGCCCTTTTTGCTAAAAAAAATGCTACTGGCTAAAGTGGATATCAATTCAGGGTCTTCTGGATTAAAATCCTATGGTAGCTGCACTGACCCCCTATCCCAAAATAAATAAATCTGTATACAGGTAACAGGTCACACAAATAACATCTCTGAATATATTGCTACTCCCTTTCATGTTTATGCTTGTTTTTATTGTAAATTGGACAATTTTAAACAGATCCTAAGCATTGTGAAAGGTGAAAGTTCAAATGATAAACAAATAGTATAATTTGAACTACTTGTGACAGGATCAGGTTTTATCTCCGATGGACAGAGTCAACAGTGGGTAATAGTAGTGAATGCTGTGAACAGACAAATATTGATTAAAAGAACTGACCAGAGAGAAGGTAAGAGCCTCGGTGAATCCTGCATGAGCTAGCTCAGGTCTGAGGAGTTCGGTGAGTTTGTTTAGGTCAAACTGTGTAAACCGGTGTAGAGACAATGGGTATGAATGTATCTAATCTAATCGCTCCTAACTCAACTGAATAGAAAACTGCCAATACATGCATTATTATTTTTTAAGTATACCTGAAGTAGATATGAATTTGTTAAGATATATTCTATACTGGCATTTAATTCAAGAGAAAATTATTATTTGATTATCCCATTAGTAAATTTTCCATCTGGTGGAAAAAAAGCTGATGCCAGCCATTACTGATATACATGCCTAGATTGCGACGAGTTTTACCAACAGGCTATTTTTCCAACCAACTCAATGCTCATGCAGCCAATCGTAAAATATTTTACAAAACCACCACTGACTTGCTCCTACATCCTAACAAAAAGCCAAATCTGCCGCCATATGCCTCAGCCTACAACCTCGCAAAACAAGACGTTATTCCAATTATGTCCTAGATGAAGTCACTAAAATTAGGTCATCTATTACAAATGTTGAGTTCCAGTCTCATGTTTCTAACAGATCTCAGTCTTTCTTCTTATTACAATATGTGACCAAAGATATTCAGTATTTTAAATCAGGAAAGTCTTCGTCATCAGACCCTATTCCCGAGTGGCTTCTCCGTACATCAGCTTCTACGGTTTCTTTTATTGAATGGTTGACCAACCTGTCATTGTCATTCTGTATGTTCTCTCAGATATGCAAGAAGGCTGTTGTTCGTCCTATTCTAAAGTCATCGTCACTCAGCACTGCTCCGATGTCGAGCTATCGACCAGTCCCTACTTTTTTACGTTTATCCAAAGTCACTGAAAAAGTGGTTTGCGATCAAATCTGCCGCTATCTTGAATAAGACAATTTATTGAACGATCGTCAGTCTGCGTATCGTCATGGCCATAGTACCGAGATTGATATATTACGTGTTCATGATGATATTCGGTCAGGGATAAATCCTGCTGCTGTTCTTGTTCTTCTTAATCTCTCTGCAGAGTTCGACACTGTCAACCATCCACTACTTCCAAATCACCTCAGTCTTCATTATGGCATCAAAGGTGATGGATGCTCTCTTGTGGATAAGATCATATCTGTCTGAATGCTCTCAGGTCATATCTATCAAGACTGCGCAGTCTGAGGGTGCCAATCTACAATGCAGGGTTCCTCGAGGATCTGTTCAGGGTCCTGTATTGTTTACGCTGTATGTTGGGCCAAAGGGCAATATTATTGAGAAACATCATCTCTGTACCACACTTACGCTGATGACATACATATATACAGTAAATGCAATTCTGACAAGTCACAAAATAGTTTTCTCAACCAAATTAGTGCTTGCATGCTAGAAATTAAGGCGTGGATGGATTCTAACCTTCTTAAGTCAAATAAAGTCAAAACTACATCTTTGATCATTTGATCATTAGTAGATGCCGAAAATTTCATATTTCAAAAATTCCGTCTTAATGTGAGGGATAACTCAATTGTGCCATCCAACAGTGTAACAAGAGGCCAAAGAGGCCTCAAGACACTCATCTAAAAAAAAAGAGAAAAACAGAACAAGAGGCCTAGAATCCATCTTGATATTAGAACAAGACAACAAGGAGGCTGCCTGACGTCAAAAAACAACAGGCCAAAGAGACCTGACGATCCCCATTATGACACTGAAAAAGGAAAATACAGATTTATGGAAAAAACCTGGGCTGAAATCACATCTAATTGCCTGAATAGAGATGCCCTAAACAAATCTGAATGGGACCTACACAGACAATATCGGAGATAAATAAAAGTCAATATAAATTACCCCCCCTTTGCTCCCATGACGAGCTGCTGAACAAATCTGGAAAGATATAAACCCAAGAACAATATCTGCAAAATGGCAGACCCCTGCGATAAGCGGTTCTTGAGAAGATTTTTCAAGGAAAACTACAAATATCGGCAGAAGTTACTTCCCCTAGCTGCGATGACGATACCGTGAACAAATCTATAAGAGACCAACCCAAGGACAATATTTGCCAAATAGCAGACCTCTGCGATAACCGGTTGAGAAAAATTTTTCTAAATAAAAAATACGAACTTCGGCATAAGTTACCGTATATACTCGCTTATAAGGTGACTCACTTACTCACTTATAAAACGACCCCCTGACTTCAGAAACACAAGAGTCAATTTTAGCGTTGACCCGTTTATAAGACAAGGAGAACTTTTATTCATAATACAGTACTGGAAATGTAAATAAATCTAATTGCGACTGTCCCACGCATTGTTGTCTTCGTCGTCAGTAAATAAAATATGAACTTCTTGTTCAGTAAGACAGTCATCATAGATGTCATCGTCTTTGTCAGTCATTGATCTCGGGGTCTTGCGTCGTTGCCGTTGATGATGCGATCATATCGTTGTATAAATAGCCATCCTCGGTCCCATCCATGCGGACGACGATGTGGTTTGAAATAATTATAGTCTCACTTAGAAGATGACCCCCCACTTTGAATCTAGGTTTTTTGTGAAAAAAGGTCATCTTGTAAGTGAGTATATACGGTAACTTCCCCAAGCGACAATAACGATACCATAAACAAATCTAAAAAACCATCCCTAGGACAGTATCTGCCAAATGGCAGACCTCTGCAATAAGCGGTTCTTGAGATTTTTTTAAGAACATTTCAACATCGGATGGATGGTTGGACGGATGGTCGACAGATCACTCTGATCAGAAAAGCTCACCGAGCATAAGCTCAGTTGAGCTGAAAAACCTTGGTGTCACATTTGAGAGCGTTCTTTCGTTCGAGGAACATGTGAACAACGTCTGTCGTGGGTGCTTTGTCCACAATCGGTATATCAGACGCATCAAACCGTATATCACCCTTATGGCTGCACGCACAGTGATGCACGCACTTGTAACCTCACGGTTTGACTATTTCAATAGTTTACTTGTTGGGACCAAGTCACATTTGGTAGATAGGTTAACTCGCATACAAAATGCAGCTTGTCAGATGATTGTGAAATGACGTAAGTTTTGTCGGATCACTCCTTTTCTTATTGAGCTAAATTGGTTACCAATACGTAAACGTTTTGAGTAAAAAATTATGGATATGAACCTGCATGGCTGTACAGTTGGTGGAGGGGATGGTCTTGTGGATGTTGTTGTAGCCATAGCTAATGCCAACATCCTCGATGATGTCACATTCGTGGATTATGTCTGTGAGAAACAGGTATCCATTCTACCATGTTTACCAGATTTAAAAACAAGTAGAGTACATCAGATAGGACCAAATCTATGGATTTGTCTTCCTACCATGCTGTTGAAATTAGGAAATATGTATTGAATGCTGTCGCAAGTGAGAACTGCAACTGCGTTCAGTTCTAGGCACGAAGTCACCAAGGACTAAGCAATATTTAATTGCATGCCTACCCTCTAAAAACGTACAAGTTCACAAGAGCACATGAAGCGATTGATATTTACCAACTTTTTACCTATTTGTACATCGAGTGTACGATCTACACCATTGCTGTGGGATTGTAGACCCCGCACTATCTTCACAGAAGAGTTCACTATTCAATACTGATGTACACTGACAATAGTCACTTAGGGCTTCTAGTTAATCTTGACAATCCAATCAACTAAATAATGCCATTGACAAAATGATGAATTACTAACGACATTTTCAAATGGATATATTTTAACAAGCTCAAGTTCAACTTAGAGAACCGAACTCGTGCTAATTACCTACCCTTTTCAATCTACCCCATTTCCTCCATCCTCAACTTGGCAGTGTCATCACACCATTAAACATATTAAAGAAAAAATCCATCATCCCCACTCTCTAATCCATATTTTTCGAGATTTTAACAACAGCCTACAAGGCCATAACTCACACAGCTCCAGCCTACATCTCCATACTAAATATTTGCAATGTATCATGTGCAATGTGATCAATGTGAGAAAAATTGGTTGGAAATACAAGAAACATCTGAAAGTTAGGACATGCATTAGCACATATTTTTCACCAATAGCTGGCAGGCTGAAATTATCATT
Source organism: Epimenia babai (assembly GCA_011762755.2). NCBI lineage: Eukaryota > Metazoa > Mollusca > Solenogastres > Cavibelonia > Epimeniidae > Epimenia > Epimenia babai. The sequence goes on along the minus strand of WURV02187624.1, from coordinate 4,643 downwards.
CAAATTGCCTGTGTCTGAATTCCAAACCAATTTCCGAGTGTATTATATGTATATAAATTTGGAGCACTTAGAAAATTGGTGACATGATTTTAAAAGGTGTAGTCACCTTTTTTAAAAAAAAAACTTGTATAAATTTAATTAAACATAGAAGTTTGTGTCTGAGAAATGCAATAACTGCTACAGTGTAACCAGCTAACCATGTCTTGTCGGTGGCACCTGCACCCTGAGATTAGCCCCATTGTCAATTACCTCTGATGTGAGGCACATTTTATTCAGTAGAGTGGCTATGTTTTCAGCCGTCTCGCTGCAATGTAATAGACTACGTTATTACCATCTACCAGGACTTTAAAATGCTACTTTTTACTGGTGAACACAACATCTGAATCAGATTCTTGTAGGATTCATGACGTCGTAACAGTAACATTAGTTAGATACTGTATACGAAACATACCATACAGCACAAGTAATCCACATGTGACCGCTCAATAACCTTCTTCATCAACTTATCACATTACTTTAGGCAGAAATAATTAAAAGCTTCCTCAAACATACATGCATAATCTATACCTGCAAATTCATGAATTATACTTCTGAGACTGTTGTGAATGATGGGAATTTGCAACCTGATTAATAAAAGATGATCATTAGTCCTCATGTCTGCTTACTTATAACCAAGAAAATTTTGCATTTCCCAAAGCAAATTCAAATAGTCAAAAATGTTGAATCCACGAGAGAAGAATATTTCGCAATCTGAAACCTAATATGAGTGGGGAGTTACCTGATGCCCAGTTTTCTGTTGATGTTATTGACTGACACGATTTCATCACGATACGCCAACTCCTGAGAATAAAACACGGTGGTGTGAAAATAGCAAGTTTTGTTATCGTTGATGCTCAATTTCTTTTCCTTGCACCAGTTATTCAGTGTGGACATTGCATTTCACAAAATGTCACAAATACTGGACAGAGGCCTGATACCAGAAGAGCGACATTTTCTCCATGTGTATGTACAGGGTAATTTTTGTGATTAACAGTGATCAAGAGGTCATTGATGAAGTTCAGATCAGAGAATTTGTGATAACACAGCGCCTCGTACATATTCGACCAAGTAAATGAGGGTGAAATAATTTACCAGTTCAATACACAGTATTTATTTTCATTCATCAAAAGTTGATGCGGAAAGCTGCTTCTTTCAAGGCTGAAAATCTTTTACATGCATCACAGTGTGCAGAGTGGCAGTTGCTACATCAACTCAACATTCCTAGGTATTGAATGGCATACTAAGCAATGTCACAATTTTATTGTCCCAAAGAGTGACATAGTCCAACCGAGCTGATCAGCAGAGCTAATCACTGTTCTGGGTCTATGATGTTTTCAGTATAAAATGTCAGCATCCTAGACAATGAGGACCTGTGTATATGTGCACATGTGTATCAGAAGGTAGTTTGAAATAACATAAAACTAACTGCCCCATTTGGCAATGAAAGTGTCATCCATTCTAAATAGTTACAGAATTAATCAGAAAGTATAATCAATTCTAGATGGTAACAGAATAAATTGTAATGTGTAATCCATTCTAGATAGTAACAGAATTAATAAGAAAGTGTAATCCATTCTCGATATTTACGGAATTAATCAAAAGGTGTAATCAATTCTAGATAGTTACAGAGTTAATCCATTCTATAGAGTTACAGATTCAGAAAATGTAATGCAGATGCAGTACTCACAGGCAGGATTTCCGAACTCCCATCATGTTGTATTATCTCCCCTTGTTCCACACTACAAAATTAAGAAATAATTCATAGACATTCGTCATCTGTATGTACATTCACTTAAGACATGGAGGCGATACAATTTAATTGTTAACAACTACACTAAGGAAAATACGTAAAGAGAAAGAATCATAAACGCTTACGGCAAAACCTGTCTGATAAATCACAGTACACTGTATGTTTAGGGGAGTTTTTTACCTCAAATAATCGTTATAAAAATATAGATGCACATATAATTTATATCTATCATCACCTGGCCCTACATGTAACATATTAAAAGATTTAAGCTATAGGCAGAAACCGCACTTTGGAGAACTTTGGCTCCCCATGCCTGACTTACGATGGACTAGTTAGCCTAAACCCAAGAAACAATCCATTGCAGAAATCATTCTGTAATGCTTCTATACATAATTCGATTATTTTGTACAAACTGTGAATTTTTTGTACTTTTCTACCAAAAGATATAGTTTCTCTCAGGTGTAAGTAGGACTCACGTGAATGTCTTTTCACAGTATTGACTGAACATTGTAACGATCGTGTCCAGTACAACTTTAGCTTTATGATGGTCAGTAGCTGTAACTTCGATGAATACATTCTTCGTGTTGACCGTAATCTTACTATGCTCACCTGTTACCATGGTTGCCCCATTATTCACAAGATTGTTATCAATTTACGTAATAAAAAAGTTCAATAATTCAGAATAAATCATGACTTTAAAATATGAAATGTTTACCTTAGTGGTTGTGAGAAGAATATATTTCACCGACATACAAACTCTTTACAACTGCTTTGATGATTTTGCTCATAAACCATTTTCGATTTTGCATTGATTAGTAGATTGAGAGATGGACAATATTTCATTAAAATACAGCTGATGCAGCACATATACTTTCAATGAGTTACTGAAGACCAGACACAGACCAAAAATAATTTGTTTTGATGTTATGCAAGTTGTGTAATGTTCGAGTTTGTTTTAAGTTGTAACTAATTGGGTCACACATGGGTTTAACACTAACGACATTATAGATTGATGATAAAACATGGACTTGATAATGAACTGTGCCATTGGTACTAATACTTGATTTTATTGTAAAAAAAACAAGATAAAAATGTAATTTTTGCCTAACAGATATTTTGTGTCATGAAATGGTTGGAAACAGTATAGCTGTACCGCTACTTGTTAATGGCGTCCATGCACAAACCATTAATGATCGGGGGCATTGAGAGAATGACACCGTTGCTGTCATATATAACAGGGTAAACAGGCTTGTCACGTATGATGGATAAATAGGCCTTGAGGTGGCTGTCACCCTGTCACATACCATGCACCTGCTGTAATAACTAAATAGTGGGTGTATAACTGAGTAAACAGACTGGTCACGTATAATGGGTATATGGGCCTTATAAGAATATTACGATAGGCTATAGATGTACTTTTAAGCTAAGTAATGACATAACAACCACCATAACAGTATTTGTGCAAGCTTTTAGAAAACCTTATGACTAATGAATTCAAATAGCTAATCTAGATTCATTTGTGATCATGAGAATTCACAATCGTCACTACCACATACATGTTGAGTGTCCTATTCCTTAGATCTCTTCCAGATTGACGTTTACACTTTCGAGCTTTCAACCAGTGTCCACTCTGATATGCAAGCCCAAACTGAGTAAAGACTGTTGGTGATCAAATCTGAGGTTTTCTTGGTACAGTACTGATACTGCATTACTGTGTGTTTATGATGACATTTTCAATCAGTTGATGTCACTGTTCTCATCCTTTTGGATCTCTCCGCAGCACTGTTGACTAATCATTACTTCGTCGTCTCAGTCATCGATACAATATCCGTAGCAATCCTATCTCTAGGAATAGTACAACAGTACATAACTAAAAAGTTAAAATATAAAGTTACAACCAAAGAAATTTTCAGTATGAGCATATTTTTTGACTCTCATAAATTGTGATGTATTGCATCTTTATGAGGGCAGGCATGGGCACACAATGCCACACATAAAACAAAAGACTCACCGAGTACAGTTGCATCATTTCCTCACCAGTATACTCCTTATCCTGACCAAGGGGACAGAATCTGATGTTGTTGGGAGGCTGGGCATCATATGTAAATGGACCGTGAATAGTATTGAGATCATGCGTTCCTATAGCAGCGAGTGATCGTCTCCTATAGATTGACGTACAGGCTTAAGTAATAAAATATGGGGTCATATAAAAAGATGCTACAGAAGACTTTTGATAAAGGTTTGAGGAATGCAGGTTTTTGAGCCAGTGTATATATAAGCATGTTTTAAACTACTTTATCTTTGTGTTTCCATTGTATTTCTGATGCTTTTGGATCACTCCATCTGTGCATGTTTATTAACTGCTGTGTCTGTGCATAATTCTCAACTGCTGTATCTGTGCATGTTTTTGAACCATCATATCTATGTCTGTTGATAAACAATTATATCTGTGCATATTTATGAATCGCTATATCTGTGCATTTTTTTGAACTGTCGTCTATGTATGGTGGTGATGTACATCTAAGTCTGTCATCTGATTCAGTCAATGACAAGAAATATGCCAAATTAGAAGTGATGTGCCAAGCATTGCACGACCATATATGCCAACCTGCAGATGTTCATGTGTAGCTTATCCTGAAGATCGATAAAGCTCGCATATCTCTCCTGTATCACGAAACGAATAGTATTCAGAAGATGTTACAATCTAGATATTCACAGAATTATAAATAAGATAAAATTATAACTCGTCTGTTGCATGTAGTTGCATAGGAGATAAGCTACCGTATTTTTCCGTGTATAGTGCGCACTTTTAGTGCATACAGATCGATCTCTGAGGCAGGGGTGCGCATAATAC
>WURV02187602.1:0-12691 GCA_011762755.2 Epimenia babai | reverse complement strand
ATGGGAGACCGGTGCCATTTTCGATGATTGTCACGTGATTTACACGTGACTTTCACCGAGTAATGATTGGATACGAGTGGTCTGTAATACGTTGTATGGGGGTTATTATAACGACGTATGCAGACGCTCTGAATTGCGGACGTCCTAATTTTAAATCTAATCGTGTCGACTGTAAAACGTCGTATAGAGTGGGCCTTAAACACCAGAAAGTCTGTCGCTTAATGGGAAGACTACTAGCCGGTTATCCTAGAGTTGCGAGGTCAGCACTCGTCAAAGGCAAAATTTAATATTCCCCTCTATCCGTTTATTCGTTGTTGTCGTCGCCGTCGCTGTTGATATTTTTTTAATTTGGTATCTAATAAGGTCTTTACAGAAAGATTCTATGGCGCATTGTCGCATAAATTCAAAAACACCGTCGATATTAGAAGTATCTGTTTTGATTCAACGCATGCTTCTGATCAGCTGGGATAGCGCGCGGCTACGGGTGGACAGGCGCTCGTTCAAAGCAGCCAGGATAAAACTCTCGTGTAAACCGGGTCAGGTTTTGCTGGACGACAAATGTGGTGAGTTCGGACCGAAACTAAAACTATGGTGTCATATTTCAAAACTTTACTTAACTGTGTTAACTTTGCGCTGACTTTATAAAAAAGAGTACTCAAGTCTGACGTCAGTTGTCATAACGACGTGTTCTCAACAATGAACCAATATGGCGTCAATGCATACAAAAAGATTTAGCCTGTTTCTTAGCAGCGTTCAACGTTCTTTTAGTTTTCCTAAGATATCATTTTACATAGAGTATAAACGTTTAGGCTTTATTCTTTTATACTCAGCGATATGGAGGAACATCTTGGTAGGGGAGCGTTTTTGTAGGGGACGTTTAGTTAAGGGGACGTTTCGACCTGCTTCATCAAAGTATGGGCTAAAGGAACGTGGTATCACGTGCGGCTACCGTTGAAAAATGACTACCCAACTTGACGATAACACCTTCATGGTAATAAAAAGACTCTATATGTCCCGATTTGAAGTGATTTTCGCCACGTTGAATAGATTTCTCGTTGGCGAAGAATTACATGAGCCATCTTGACTATTGTTGAGAACACGTTGTTATGACAACGTGACGTCACCACTTGAGTACTCTATGACTACAGTGGAACGTGACAGCAAGTAGTAACATCGGGTAATCGGTATTTACCTAATAACGTGACAGCATGTATTCGCAGTAGGAGGGAGGTATATATCCCGGAAATACTAGCATGTATCGGCAATGCAGAGAAGATATGTCCCCTAGGATATTAGCATGTATGAGTAGTAAATCGGAAATATCCATGCTCAACCAGACAGCATGTTGTCGCATCGCTGAGAAGACATCAACCTCGTAACGTGAAAGCATGTCTTAGTCAAAGAGATTTCACGAGTTCTCCCAAGCAGCGTGTACTAGAGGTAGTGACGCGATATTTACCAGGTAGCGTGACAGCATGTAGAAGTACCAGTGTTGCGATTTCTACCAGGTAGCGTGAGAGCATGTAGGAGTACCAGTGTTGCGATATCTACCAGGTGGCGTGACAGCATGTAGGAGTACCGGTGTTGAGATATCTACCAGGTAGCGTGACAGCATGTAGAAGTGCCAATGATGAGATATCTACCAGGTAGCGTGACAGCATGTAGGAGTACCCGTGTTGCGATACCTACCAGGTAGCCTGACAGCATGTAGAGGTACCGGTGTTGAGATATCTACTTCGACCCGTGACAGTATGTATTAGTTCTAGTGATGAGATGTCTACCTAGATACGTGACAGCATGTAATAGTACCAGTGGTCAGATATCTACCTCGCCGCGTGAAAGTATATAATAGTACAAGTGCTAAGATATCTACTTCGGCGCGTGAGAGTATTTAATGATATCTTCCTCGACGCGTGACAGTATATAGTAGTAGTACAAGTGATGAGATATCGACCTTGACGCGTGACAGTACGAGCAGTAGTGACAAGACAGCCGTTCTACGTATTCCAAACGCGACTTGTTCGATTAGAAGGGTTGACTAACTCGAAGGTATTTCTTTGGAGAATTGATCCACGCTAGTATGTATGAGCGGACAAGCCAATACTCACATGATGGAGAATAAGTTAACGAATGGGTGGACAAACAAGTGCGGGCGAAAATATCACGTTTATTGATTTGTCAATATAGTGAACATGTTCAAACAAAATATAATTGTAAACACAGAATATTTGTTTCAATCTTTAAGTGAGAGGCTTAGTCAGCTAAAACCAATAGCCATGTGTTTGCTATAGACATTTGCATATGGAATTTTACCGTAGGGAGCTGCATAAAAACATAGAGTTAATACCTGAACATCTTAAAGTAAGGAATGGGTCTTCATGTTGGATGTATTTAGACTGTTTAACTATAGCCTTTATTATGATCGAAAATTAATGCTTTATTGCGTAGTTCAAGGAAAAGGCGATCTCTGAAATTCATACGCATGGGTTTGTGGGATGTCTGCTGGATGCGAGGTGGTATATATATATTAAGGAGGGGGGGCATACTGACATACTTAAAATAACGGCACTTTAAAGTAATGACCACTGAGGTTCGGGTTATAATGCTTGTTCACCACGGATCGGGCAATGCGCGTTTATCGCCCCTGATTTTAGTTCATCTTTGCGGCCGATTGATGGTCGCCATGTTTTAGCGAAATTAATCAATTTTTATGGATTATTGTTTTAATTTTAGAATTAGCCCTAGTAAAATACGGATATCACAACATAGTGAATTAATGTATGTGTTTATATAATCTCCTGTCTACGCACTAATATACAACAGTACAATACATTGTTCCGACAGGTATGGAATTTGGAATTATATCCACGATCAGAGATCATATCAATGTTATGTATAAAGCAGAGAATTACAGTAGTTATACTATAGGGACGCCAGCTATACCGGCGTTATGACCCATTGATCAGGTGTAGTTGTGCTGATTGACATCATACCACTTGGAGGAATTGAAATACCGGCCGCGAGTGTCACTATGCGGCGTGGAACAATCGGCCATGTTGGATAATATATAACGAAACAAGGAACCTTAATTGTGTCAACCGTAACTACCTGTAAGCTCACAGTAAACCGATAAATAATACCTAGGGAATCTGTTACTATAAACTGATGTGTTAGTGTTCTAACGTCAGCGTCACTTTTAACGGTAAGGGGCAATAATTTGTACGGCGATTCCATGATTTAAATGAAACGGAAACATTGTCTCCCCTTGTGGTTCTCGTCACTGTCTCGTGTAGTCCGGCACCAGGCCGATTGTTTGCCCGAAGGTTGTGGTCTATAGTCGCACCAGAGGTGAAGGTTTTTTCTGTGCATTTGTCTCAAGTATTTCGTAAGGTATACCGTATTGGATAACTATCTAAGGTATGTATGTATAAATGCAAAATGTTTTATACTTCCGATAATGTTGTAATAGCCGATGAAGTATATATTAATTTTGTATACGTAAGCTTGCGTGAATATTAAACCTTTCGTTGATGCGTAGCATTCGGTGTGTAATTTTATATGGCTGAGAGAGCAGTTCATATCTCTATAAATGTGAAAGACATACTATTCGTTAAAATGCAGGGCAGAATGAATGCGATAAATCTAATTCGAGTTTGACACAGTCAACATAAAATTATGATATTTTGTGGGAATGATTCAGTAATACAGATACAACGAAAGTTATTAAATAAAAAAGTTGGAAAAGGAGTCGATTCATTAGACGTGACGGATCTGAACAAAGGTTATTAGTTCTTCAAATCCTTGTCGATTATAAAAGAGAAGGACGCAACGGGGCCATTCAACTTATTCATTTCGTGGTACCCGTAGAGGTCAATCAAACCAGGTTGCAGGACGTTGGTGGATTTAATGATCATCGATTGGTTGGAACCAGTGAGGTAGGTTTGTTGATAACAGATGTAGTGGTAGCGACGCAAGTTGTCTACGTTCGTCGGCCCCAGGTACTTTATTTCTGCAAAACCAAAATTGCGCGTGTGTACGGTGATGTGATTTATCAACAAAACCATAAACTAAGACCTCGATATGTTGATATAAATACGTAAGGTTAATGAAAATGATATGTCACTCTGTAGGTTTGAAGTGCCTTGCATCGAGAATTCATGGTTTGCAAACGTTCGTAGATAAAAGAGGCTATAGCTTTCGACCTTAGCATGTGCATGAGGATTTACAAAAATTGTAGCCCGCGCCACAAAAATCATGTCGGTAAATAATTAACTATGCTCTTATTGTAACGGTACAGTTAGCATACGCCATGACGGTTACCACGTTGTATAAGTCGACGACGTTCAAGGTAGACAATGATACAACCAAATGACATTCTAACGGTCTATTTCGCGATTTTTGCGAGCATCGATTTACATCTGCACTGACATGTGTACTTTGTGCGTTTTACTTTTTATCGCGATAAAATATTATTTTATTGTCTTTAATGACATTATAAGGCTTGTTATATCGGAACATTCCTAGAGGTAGCCAACTGGGCACGGGTTAAAGATAGTGAATATATTGATTACCGGAGGGTAATTGTTTCGCATTGGTTATGCCACGTTGCAAGTCTGCTCCCTGAAACGAAAATTATTCGTATTTCCGATGTTGACGCCTTTCCGAGATAACACAAATATTTCAACAGGCGTTGCTGATGCCCGTTGGTGCAGCCGCTCGCCCGGCATTGCGATAGCTCAGATACATGGCTAGTTAGGCTATTGTCAATATTCATTTACATCATCTTTAAAAGGAAAGTAATTAAGAGTAATGGTGTAATTCTAAATCACCTTAAACACATGTGAAGATGCTATCAGGTGGTTCACAACAGACTTAACACCCGTAATCACTGGCCTCTACGTATGTGAAAGTATGGTATGTCTATGAAAATAATGAAATAAGTAAATAACAGTTACTTGTTATTAATGCAGTCATACAATTGGTCGTTGGGAGAATTCAGTTTAACAATGAACATTACGAGTAAATTACAAAAATTGGTGTTTTTAACTTGCACTTGAATTTGACGAACGTGAACGTGGATCTGATCGCAAACGGAAGGTTATTCCAGAGGCTGGAACTAACTGCGGCAAAACTCCAATTAGTGGTTAAAATACGTTTACATAGACCAGGTCTGAAAAGGAATTTTTCACATGACCTCAAAGAATGAGTGATCTGGTAGAACTGCATGATCTGGTTTATGCAGGTAGATGTAAATTTTCAGCGTGAATTTCAAGAGATAAACCGTTATTAAAGATGACACTACGAATACGGGCATGCGACACCGGTTTAATACAGACAGAATCGACAGTCAGAGATACGCCATCTCTTAAATTGGGTTTGTGATTAATAATGAGGAACTCGGTTTTTGTCTCTATTGAGTATTAGTAAATTGGAAGACATGTACCATGCGAAGAGAAGTGGCCCTAACATTGACCCCTGGGGAGCACCACATATCACTGACTGTGACTAGGGCAACGTAGCACCAATGCATACAGACTGTGAACTCACAGAAAGATAGGACTTGACGACTTTGCCACATTGCACCGCATCGTGATATGACAGACGATGGGGGGGGGGGGGTGATCTACAGTGTCGAAGGCCGCGAAAAGATCTAACCGCACAACGGCAATAGAAGTACGCGATGCATCGGTTTAAAGTAGAATATCATTCTGGGTGCGTTGAATGGCAGTATCAGTGATATGATTTTTGTGATAAGGACTGTTCTACATCAACTAGACCGTCAGAATTAAGATACGACGAGAGTTGTTGGAACACGGCCCTCTCCGATTATTTAGATAAACGAACGAGAGTTCAGACAGGCCTAAAACCGGGGAAGACACTAACGTGCTTCTGCAGCAACAGATCAACAAATACAGATTTCCATGAGTCTGGGAAAACACAAGAGCAAAGGCACCTCATGATAATGGCTTGTACAGGATAGAGCAGTGCGTAAGAACACCTATGTAGCAGTCACTAGGGTATGGGATCAACGAGATCGGATTAGTCAGATTTGAGGAAGTGCAAGACGAGATAAATTACTGAAGTTAGTGACATCAACGATACTCACTGCATAACCCGGGTCTAATGCTAGGAAAAGTCAGCAAAGTCACTGGCAAGTACAATGGCATTGTCATATGGCGACAATTTGGGTTTTTGTTTACGACGGGGTATTGTTGTATTGTATTTATAGGCTGATTACCGAAGTAATCGTTGTGATAGGCCATTCTTGGTCCTTTACAAAGGTACCCTATTAATGTGGTTAACACGACAATCTGATTAGCCTCACTTATAAGGGGTGGGGAAAAACACCTAGTGTGAAAACCCTCCGAGTCTGGGCAGACAATTGACTTTTTTCCATTGACGCCACTGGTTCCAAATGTCTACATATGAACTACATATGTCGCACACTCCGCTAAGCCTATGATAGGTCCGTGTTTATTTACAATGAGATGACGAGATAGCGGGGAGATAAGCGACATTCAGAGCATCTGAAACACAGCAAATGTCAGAGGGAAAAAGCCCCAACGGAACCACACTGCAAGGGCTACCTCCATGGGCAATGGGGTTTAAGGTATTTTAAGCCTGAAAAACGCCACGGTTAGTATACTGGTTAGAGCTGGATTCGAACCAGGTACCCCTGGATTCAAAGTCAACCGCTCTAACCACTACGCCAGCTGCCCCCTTACGACGGGGTGGTCTACCGTTTGGAAAAGCACATGGGGATTGTCGATACCACTAAAAAATGTGTCGTTGAAATAGGACTTTTGTTCAGCGAATGAGACAATGCAGATCTTATCGAGCCCCGACAAACGATAACCAGCTTTCGACGGTCATATTGTGGTACCAGCAGCGTTCAGCCGCCTGACATCGTCGATGATCATCATTAATTCTACCTTTAACAACAATAGTTCGTTTCTGCGTCAGCTCATTCACGATACGAGTGGAAGATTAACGTTCAGCTAGCAGGTTTTTCAATAAATAATCCGCAGGTATGTCAAGTCACACGGATGAATATTGCAGAAATCGTTGGTAACTATTTCCTTATACTTCCTGTATGTTATTGTCGTGTTCGGTAGAGGTGATGCCGAAAGATCCAGATCACCGTTTAAGGAAAAGTGGTTCATGTGGTCCGACACAAAACGATCTTGAGTCGGGATAGACGAGACATAAACTAGGTCGAGTGATGTTCGATAATATTCACGGAAAAAATTAACGCACCAGCATAATTGTTAATCTAAGTCCACAGTTAAAGATGATATACTTTAAATATTATTACATTCATTGATATATCAATAGTTTGGTAAAATTGTTTGGTCTTTTACCTCATAAAAACGTATCTTATTCTTTATTGAAGACATAGACATCCTTGCTATATTATCGCAAACACACTGTTTTTAAGCAAAAAGGTACACTACTTCCCCAAATCAAAACAACACGTAATTAAACAGTTTTAAATGAAAAAGTCAAAGAATGAGTTGGCTTTACGACAAGAGAGAAAACGTTAGTATCGAGACTATAGACTGTATCCTCATCAATGGCTGCCCTGGGCCGCCTCCCTATCGTAAAAATGAGATGTTGAACTGCGGGTTGCATTATCCGATTCCACTCTCCAATTCACTAATTCCGATTCTACGTGAGACTGAACTGAAGGGTCACGTTTATTCACGCGTCTGCCAATCACATCTCCAACATGCGCAATCGAACTCAAAAAGAAGTTTTATTATTGTCGTAATTGCAACCCACAATTTGACGTCTAATTCGGAGCACGAGGCGGCGATGTAACAATGGTTTGCGCCACAGGTCGTTTGGCTCCATCTTGGTATGTAGCAAAGCAAACCTAGGGTTGAATGCAGCGAAAAGCAATCGCGTCTGGGCAGACAGGTGACTCTGTTCCATTCACGCCAGTGATGCAAAACACCTACAGACAGCCTATATACGTCGCAGATTCCGCTAATTCTGCGTGACTATTTTACTGTGAGATAACATAGAGACAACCCAGAGACGATATGAAACACGGCCACGTTAAACAGGTAAAGTGTTACCTTGATTTCTATATATGACGGTGTTAACGACCCTTTTTGCTCGAAAACACCACGTGTTGTACACTGCTGAGAGCAAGAGCCGATACAGGGTCGAGGGTATTGAATTGTAGCTCTGGCTCCCGCCCAAACTGCCTCTAAAACTCGGTTTAGTCAAAGGGGAATGGTATTTTTTCCATTAATAAAATACGAGTGTATTTATCGACTCACAGGGATGTTGTTTACAAGCCAGTGTATTTTATTTTTACCCGCCGTCTTCGCGTCAGAAATCAACATCAGCGTGTATTTTCCGCTCTGCAAAAAAATGGCACATCCTAAAATAAGATGTTAATGAAAGCTATATTCCCGGTTGAATGGCAGATAAAGAGCACATAATAACAAAATTGTCATGTGAGATGCCTCAAATAAACTTTGCTAGTGATCATAAGTTAGATTATAAATAGTGATTATAACTTTTTGTGATTATAGAATAACTACTTCTGTATTCGAGCTTTTGTGACCCGTATTAGTCTCCCTTAATGATTAACAACTTACTACTAACTGGTAACACTGTAACCCCGGTAGACGTGAAGTCCGGTTTACTGAGATAACGAAAGGTGGCGCACGTATAGATAGTCAAAAATACGTAGTGAATAGATACACTGATTCATTTCATTACTTTATTAGTATTACCGTGTGAGTGTATTTGAATGATATATTTATCGGGAGTGAGTTAACCATATCTTCGTTGTACTTCGATCCACATTTGTCCGGGCGGGTGCCGTCGACTGGGATAGTAACATTTAATATACGGTACGCATCACAGGCAACCTCGCTCATAAAAGATATCGGGCAGGTACTGTCATGAGCGATGGTTACCCACGTGGCGACCACCGCCAAAGAGATAAAAGTGAGTGTCTCCATTGTTCCTTCGGTTTCTTCCACCGTCGAATGTAACGATTCTGGCGAGAGACAATCATGCAAGGGACAAGAACAGGGTTGCGTAAATATAATCATATCGTATTATCGTCCTGTAAAATACAATTATACCTCTTTACATAGACTTGAATATCTATGGTCCTGAGTTTATATTTTTGATTTACTTTCTCCAAAATTCATTATATACGAAAATACAAAGGTAACGCCATGTTAACCAACTATATAAGGATTAACACAAGCTTTCGTATATTTACGACATGGCTAACACGGCAACCCACTCCTCTATGCAAAATTCATTATGGTGGTGTTAGTACTGCGGACCACCTCCTGGGCATGCAATCATGGAATGAGGGGTATTATTGTATAACCACGTTGTATTTATTATTATAATTTTATTATTATAATTTTATTATTGTAATTTTATTATTATAATTTTATTGTTATAATTTTATTATTTTAATTATGACTGCCAAATGGCAATTCTTTTTCAAATCTATCTCGGCTTCTTTTAGCCCAGTGTGTTCTGCCATTCTTTGCTATTGTGGTATTTTTTAGCTTCGACTAGCTATTCAACGCATATACAATACATTCCACAATCGCATATCAACCATGAAAGATGATTTTGAGTTCCCTAGTCTAGATATCGCCTAACGAGGATCCCATTTTATGAATTACAATTATCGTAACGCAGAATGGAATTGTATCGCAATAGCAGGATTTCGTAGAAATTATTAAAAGTGAAGTGCTTCCACCGTTATTCCATCTTAATGACACATCTCTTGTTCTATTACTTAGGCCTACATAAGTTTACCAGCCAGATCGCGCAGATGTGCAGTGGGTCACACTATTTTCATTTTTCAAGAAAGTCATAGTGATTATCTCAATTCATTGGTTTATTTTAGGAAAATTACGTCAATTTTAATATTAAGCTACTTTAAAGAAAAGAATGAGTAAAAATATTTTTTATTATACCAGTCCTAAATTTCTTATTTATTTTAACATAATAGTGTATCTAACATAATAAATTAATGAATTTTAGGGAGTTGTACTCCAAGTCGACGCGCTTCTACTCATAAATATCGCGATGCTATTGTCGGTTTTTCGGCGGAAAAGTTTATGAGTGAAACGTAAAAGAGCGTATACAAATCAGGTCATCAATTACTTAGCCTTCAACGGTTGGCGATCATGAAAAGGAGAGAAAATAATAGATGAGTGTATTTTATTATTATTTATATACTTTAATAAGTTTCAAGTTTTATAGTCTTTCCCAATGTAATTTCAAAATATAATATGTCGTATTATTACCAGTTTAAACTGTGTGACTATGTTTGGTCGCTGTTTTTTCAATATTAAGTTTCTCCACTATGATGTATATATTTGCCAATATTATTGTTACCTCTTTGTGTATTATTATGATTTTAGGAGCATTGGAAAGCTGCTCTCATTCTCTCTTCAGACATGTATAAATCACTTAATTTACAAATTGAGACCTCAGACTGATTTTGACATGGTGGGACTCTATTGTTATGGGGGGGTCTAGCTCCAAAACCCTAGAAGGAGTTCAATAACAAACACACCCAGCCACCTACGGATACTGTTATACAGATTAAAATTATAAATTATAGTAAAGTTTATTATATTAGATAAAACATAGTGACTATAGTTCATAAGGAAAGAGAGCTTAAGGTTTATAAGTTGGCGGCCTCAGTTTTTTTCTCGTTTACTGGTGCAAGATTGTTTTACAGAATCTGAGAATTTTCATCGTTACGTGTTTCTGTTACATACTCATGATACCGTCACCGCATACTTGAGAATATTTAAGAGCAAATTGAATGCTATACAGGTATAAGCCAAAAGAATAGGCATTTGAAATCACGGGGACTTTCAATACAGTATAAACGAAATATTTTTCCAAGCCCTAACCTTTTCGTGAAACGATCTGTTGCTAGCAAGTAGCATAAAAGAAAGTGACAACTTTTTAACTACGTAATTGTCGGTTAAAAGCAGACAAAATAGTGACGTAATGTAATTTGCGGATAAGACCGATCGCATCATCATCATCATGTATGTACTAATCATCTTTAGACATAATACTCTGTACTGGAACATAATTGTACTGACATATGAAATGAAATTGAAATGAAATTTATTTGTTTAAAGTGTACTTATTGGCAGAGCTGTCGAACACTTTACATGAAACAATAGCCTAATGGTCTAAGACTATAATGTAATTACTTAAATTATAAAAAAATAACATCTAACAGTATACAGGAAATACAGATAAATGTTAGATACGACTATGTACATTTACAGTGAGCATGAAATGGATAAAAATGTTGAATAATACGGTGGAAAGTAGAACAAATATCGAAAAAAGGAAATCATATGCTTGGTTAAGTTGGCAAATCTGTCTAGTCTCGTTTAGGCAAGTCAAGTCAGAACGCGACAGACTCGTATTTCCAGTGAATAAATATTTGCGTAGTCTATCGACTTGATATATGTGTGGATTCTATCATAGTGAATATTCTTCCCAATGTTTGCATTTCACTTCGGCTCCAGTCGCTGGTCAAGTTTTTATCACGGAGTGTAAATGGTAATAATACAGGAATCGTTAATATCATTAAATGTTTGGCGAGATGGAACCATCGAAAGTTGTCATTTATCAGCATGAATATCAGGCTGCGTATAAAAGAAACGATACCTTTGACATTCGAAGATCTTTTCTTGGCACGGCACTGTTTGCAATGCTCCTGTATTGTCATTACTGTATTGCCACTTGTTCCATTCTGCACACCGCTTGCGTATCCTCGCTCATGACGTCGTCGTCGTCGCCGTCGTCTTAGACAGACGAATTTATCGTTAATGTTATCAAGAGTCTTTAGCCACTTGTTTGTAAGTTGCAGAAGAAGATATTGTGTTGGATAATTTGGTCTCAAATCATATTGTGCGGGAAAGACGAAATTTTTTGATTTTGCATATACTCTTATTTGACGTGCTAGTGCTTTTTCAGTAATATTTTACATAGAATGCATAATGCAGCGATGGGTGTTTTGTAAGAAGGGTCAGTGGGATCAACGGGTTCAGGGATGGGTGTTACAGGTGCTTCCTTCCAGATTTTACGAAATGTGTTAGTTTCTCCTAAGTCGGTTTTGTTTTATGCATAAAAACTCAACTAAATTCGTTATTGTCACACCATATTCATTCATTGGTGTGTATAAACGAGTATGGCTTGCAGAAAAAACTCTATAAGACAGAGATGGAGAATTATAGTGATGAAGGACACTGGTATGTCTAACCATGCGATCAGTCGTGAGTAGGCTACGATCGCCGTGTTATTGATAGACTAATCACCCAATATAGACTGGTGACGTAAAAGATCGTGCAAGGTCCGGGAAACCCAAGAAAACGAACGAACGCGATGACCAACGCCTCGGAAGACTCGTGCGAAGACATGGCTTTGCCAGGAGTAACCCCATTACGATCTATTACCATACTGGCAAACAATACATCACCTAATGATGGTGTAAGGCTATGATTTAACTTTAATGTATTTTTATTATGTTATGTGTTATAATTAGTTATTTCATTTCATTTAACTGTTGTGTTAGGCAATGATTAACTTGTATTTACTTACTATTGTGTTATACAATATAATTAGTTATCACACGAAATGTATATAGGCGCCTTAGAGACAT
>WURV02187591.1:0-12692 GCA_011762755.2 Epimenia babai | reverse complement strand
GTCTACATCACGCTGTACAGTCTATATCACACTGAGGTTAGCGCGCTTAGACTACACTACACTATACAGTCTACATCGCACTATACAGTCTACATCACGCTGTACAGTCTATATCACACTGAGGTTAGCGCGCTTAGACTACACTACACTATACAGTCTACATCACACTATACACTCTACATCACACTATACACTCTACATCACGCTGTCCAGTCTATATCACACCTCGACTAGCGCGATTAGACTACACCATACCGTACAGGTGTATACATAAACTTTCGTATATCAATCATAGCTCATCATTTGTAATCACTAGTTGTCGCCATTAATATATTCCTAGCCGTATCGATACATTTGAATTTTTGTGTTTAGACTAATGATACTCTTGTTATTTTAATATTATTACAAGTGCGCAACTTCGAGTAATTCCTGATCGGAGGCTATCGTATTCTTACGAGACATTTTAGGTTCCTCGGATGGCCAGCACTGCTCTACGTACGTTGACTAAGTTCTAGCGACAAGAAAGCAATAGCCACCGAGATTTGCCCCGCAAATTCGACGTCTTATATTGGCCTCTAGAGCCGAGAAAGATGCTGTTGAAAGGCCTTGCGTCTTAAGCAAGCGAGTAAAGAAAATAGCTGATGTGCGTATGTTGTTACTTGTAGAATATTGATTCTAATAACGGCGGGTTTGTGCGAGCAATTTTGAATAACAGCGGTCTTACACGCGGACCTTCGTGTGATCGTGAAGATAATCAGGTAACTTGCATATTTCGTAACTCAGTTCATACGTTTAATTAATACGGGTACATTTAGTTAACTTTGTAACAACTTTGAGGTTCGTACTTTCACTTTCGCTATTACCTTTTGCCCTTATCAATGGTGATGAATATGTAACGTTAGTACGTTGCCATTACCATGTATTAATAATTTATTTTAATTTACTTTAAATTATTATCTTCCTGATAAGTAACATATTTGTCAATTACTTATGTCGAATTGCTTATCTAAGGTTACAACGTGCTCATCCATTTAAAACTGTACAACAAAAACTAACCGTAGGCCTACTATAAGCTTTGCGGTAGTAGAGGCTACCAAAACACAAAGATTTCTATCATAACAATTTTGAAATAAAATTACGATATTCGAAGACTATTAATATTACGGTGCGATTTACACCTCACATAACACCACACCATGGCATCAGGATGTTCCGATTTTGAAAAGTGGCTTTCGCGACAACTACTTAATGCAAATGGCGACGTTGATGTAGATATCTTTGTTACATACATCAGTGCTCTTCTCGATGACGACACGCCGCACGATGATATAGCTGCTTCCCTCTTGGAACTGTTGTCTCAAGTCACGGTTGGTGTTTCATCAAATTCCCAGTCAAATCCCTTGCGTCATGGCTGTTTAATTGGTCAGTGCCAGATAAAAGATGTGCTTCCCTTTACTCTATATTTCCAGCTATCCTAATTACTCTTTTCTCACTCATGGGGGAATGACTAGGCTGAGTTCACCCAGTAGCTGGCAGACTATAAATATATATATATATATATATATATATAAACATTGTCAGTGCAATAACAAACAACTACAGTAAGTCCCCTCTGTTAGACTTAATATGAATATATATTTAATGTCGCACGATGCTATTTTTCCATAAGAAAGTTAATGTCTTATTTCACTATAGTTATTAGTCAAAGTTGACATTAGTGAAAACACTTAAAAGATGCATAATAGCCCATAAGCGGATGCTCTGTGTATGGTTTGTTAAATCTAACGATTCTGATTGCACTTGTAATTCCTTTACAGGAGACTGAAAAGGAGGCTCTCACCCAGTGTATCTTGGAGCGATGGAAAGAAGAGCAGAGTAACTCTCTGCCTCCACCAGACATAGGTTTGACAATTTGCCATCATATGCACAACTACATTTTATGCAGGTATTACAATTGTACTGTATGCGGGAAGGGTTTATAGAATTCATTCAGTGAGCACTCACTTATAAACGAGGGTCCGAATTTGATTGGAGAATTTGAGAAAAATATCCGTCGCTAACGTCACAAGTGTTTATTTATTATATCCTTTGCAGCGAACTTTAGTGAATCCTTTGCACGATTGCTCTGGTTAACCTAAATAACTCCCGCTAGCGAAATTTGTTCATGGAAACACGAATAAATATGCACTGATAATGTGAATCTATATGGAACATGTTGGCACCTGTAAAAAGCTGCCTTTCCAAATATTTTTTACTTATTATGTGCAGCATGAGTCATATGTCAATGTAGCATTTTGTGTTACTTTTGGAATGGTGAGTCTGTAATCAATATCTGAAACACAACTATGTGACGCTATACCCAGAGCCCTTGTATTATCAGTAGAAAATTTTTATTTATTCAGTCACCTAATGCAAAGCACTTTGCAGAAAATTGTGTGTATTTTCTGCCGACAGAGAGAGTCGACACGACCCTCAGTGAACTTCTGACTAATCAATGTCAGCCCGATTCTGCCCCCCTGAAAAATCTTACGGACGAACAGAAAGCTGCGAAGGCCGCCATCTTGAATCAGTATGCTGAAGTCTGCGATGGCACCAATAAATATCCTTTAATGTTTAAAGTTGCTGTATTGTCAGCGAAAAATAAACTCAGTCAGTGGTCTCAATCTGAACCATCTTATATACTGTATGTCGGATGAATCCAATAGTTTTGACATACCGTGCATGCAGAAATTTCGCTGATCGACCGATATCCCAATTGTTTCTGAATTGTACTTACCGTGTCACATATATTTATACTAGTTAATAAATTTAAGTAACATTGCATTCTTCCAGAATGGTGTCAATCATCCACATAAATACAGAAATTGCCAGGAAGTCTAGTGAACTTTGTGGTCATGATTTCTTTATTGTTTTGAGATATTGTGTAGACACGCCGAATACCCCGAGAATAGCAACACAACCAGTATCGTTGATCTGTACCATCAAATGATAATAATAGTGTCACAACCTAAAATAATGTCACTCTTACTGAGAAAGTGCAAAAAGTTTGACATGATCGCATGGTACTGTGTACAGTAGACAACAGAACAAGAAAGAGAACAAATTATTAAGGTCTGTGTTTGAATAATTATTATTGGTTAGTAGCTGCAGAAGAACGTGCTTTTTGTAACGTGATATGTCTCTTATCTTTGCAGGAAAATCCAGGTATTTGAAACACAGGGGGACCATATACCGTGCAGTACATTAGAAGATTCACATACCAGAGACTTGTACCTAAACCTACATTCACAATGCTTCCATTCTTGTCTACTTTTGCCCTATATTTTCTCAGTAAATTGTGGTAGGACTTTCACTTTCTGTTTCTTCATAGATGTTTAGGATAGAGTACTTTTCCTTATAACATGTGAGAAATGCACAGAAGAAACCTTGCCTCTGAACCCATGACCTCCAGATAACCAGTCTAGTGCTCTATTGACATAGGTATAAAGGCAGACTTTCTGCACATTTAGATATTGCATTTAGATATATTGAGTTTAAAAACCCCTTTGGAAGCATCCTAATATAGATGTATAACATTATAAAAACACTTTCCCTGATGAGTAACCCACCTTAACTGTACCACTGATGGAGATACTGAAGATGCACCGTCTCTGGCAAGTAAGTACTAAGCCTGGCATGGGGGTGAGGAAGCATTTTAAGTCCAGGGCCACCATGAGGATAATAACAATTAATGTGAGGCCATGCACTTGCCAACAGCAAGAAACACTTTTCAGAAATTACACGTTAACTTTACCTTATGATTTATACCAGTAATTAGTTGTTGTGATAATAATGATTAATAATGATTTTCAAAGGTAAAGGTAAGGTACAAAATTTATAAACCGCAAGTACCAGGCAAGGCTCTTAAATTTAGTTTACAATGAGTGTTTGTGTGGCAGCTATATTCAGCGCAGATACAATACCTTCAATACTCACATTCCACCCCGTCACGGATATCAAGCATCTACCCATTTAAGGGACGGGTTTACTCGAGCATAAATGACCTTCTAAGGATCATCATAGAAAAGTCAACCAGCGATATTTTCGAACGTGCGACCTTTCGGTTACGAGTCCAGTACTGCCACTTAACTAACTGCCTCTCCTTATAGGGCGCACTAATCATATTGCACAGCCTAGTGAGGCTTAAGATAGTTTAATTTATTGGCCTACTCAGATTCTGACTGGAGTTATGTCATTCACATGTTTACTATACATTCTTTGTGTCGCTGTCTACAGCAGTTGGCAGGAATATGAATTCTGAAAGTATCGCGAAGGCTGAGCGCGAAAAACGGGAGAAACTGAAACAGGAAGCTGCAGCAAAGAAAGAAAAGGATAAAATTGATCGCGCGACTCAAAAGCAGAAGCAACAAGAACGAAAAGATGGAGAAAAGAAACGTACTCAAAAGGGAGAAAAGCGCAGATAACGAAGGATATTAAAAGACTTTTTCATGTGATTGTTTGTATCATCCACCATTTTGCATGTTTTCTTGCTCGGACCATACATTCAGAGCCAGATTATTGCCTTTTTGCATGCGCTAATACGCCTACTTATATCATACATTATAAAACTAATACGCCCACTCATATCATACACTATAAGACTAATATGCCTACTCATATCATACATTATAAGACTAATACGCCTACTTATATCATACATTATAAGACTAATACGCCTACTCATATCATACACTATAAGACTAATACGCCTACTTATATCATACATTATAAGACTAATACGCCTACTCATATCATACATTATATAAGACTAATACGCCTCCTCATACCATATGTTATAAGACTAATATGCCTACTCATATCATACACTATAAGACTAATACGCCTCCTCATACCATATGTTATAAGACTAATATGCCTAATCATATCATACATTATAAGACTAATACGCCTACTCATATCATACATTATAAGACTAATATGCCTACTCATATCATACATTATAAGACTAATACGCCTACTTATATCATACATTATAAAACTAATACGCCTCCTTATATCATACACTATAAGACTAATATACAGAAACTTCGGAAAAAAATTTTACCGTCATTGTGCCAAATGTTGATACCCAACGGGTATGTTGGGAAAATGCATGAGGGCAGTGTAAAATACAAACAAAAATAGAGGCAAATGGCAAGATGTGTTACAGACAATGTTATACGGGATGTACGGGTTCTTTAGTTAATCTTATCAATATAGAATGAACAACACATTGTTTCTCTCCTTTCCCTTTTTATTTCAGAAATCGTTTTACATATATAGTCACATCTAATGAATATGCATGTATAAGCTGATTAGCCAATAGCGATGAAACAACATTCTATAATGGTAAATGCAGTAGTGAGATACAAGGGGAATAATAGGTTGATAACGCTATGTACTGTATTAATGTGTACAAGCTGGAGAGAAATGCACAGGAAAAAACCTATACCCCTGATGGGACTCGAACCCACGACCCCAGATAACCGGTCTGGTGCTCTACCAACTGAGCTACAGGGGCGAGATTATTCTTGTGCGTTTTAGGTGTTCAACACCGTTTTTAGATGTGTACAAGGGGGGACAATATAGAATTCTCTAAGAAAGTAATAACGCTTTAGAAAACTAATTATCTCCCTGGCCTTCACTACGTTGCTACCAACCAACCATAACAATGTGTACAGAGCTGGATTATCTTATAGGCTAATATAGGATGTATTTTCGTGCCTTCCATACATCGTCAGTATCATAGTTTTTATTAAATGAATCAGGGTAGGTCTACCGTCATTATAGAATAGTAGTCAGATGTAGACTATATTCACTTCATGCTACACTTGACACTCATGAATGTTGTTGATGATGGCGTTACATTTTATTGCGAGGGGAATGTTAATGGTTGTGCTTGGTAGATGAAAGTATAGTCATACTGGAAATAAGGTTGTTTCCTGTGCCCTCGGCCTTACCTAGGCGTCATTATAGTGGATGATCTCAACTGAATAGCTTCCAAAAAACTACCTGCTAACATTAGTTTCTTGTTCTGCTATATTTTTTCTTGATTGACAATCCGAGTCTAAAATTTCAAAGACAGTCACCCATCTACATGCAGTTAGATGCTGGCGTGTCGTGTTTACGACGCAAGCTTAAGCGCCTTTCACAAGAATGGAGAGGTTTCTTTATTCAAAGAAGTTTACAGCACGAGATCAATGATATGTTTGTAATTTCATTTAAAACAATCGACAAAAAATTAAATTGCAAAATGGAATACCGTAAGAAGGAAGAAAGGAAGTTTATTTCTCAGATATATACACACAGTAATACAAAAAACAATGTGATATAGAAGCATGGAATAAGCCTATGAAATAAGAAACACAGTGTTGATGCTTGAGAAAGGGAAGGCGGAAGGCGTTTGACGTATAGTAACCCATAAAACTACTTGAAATTTCGTTAAAGAAATAATCGCACTAAACAATTGAAATGATTATTAGTTGTACAGTATTATACATATATGGCATGATTTCATATTGCATAACATAGGATACAATAAAAAAGAAATTGCAAATTATGATACAATATTTACATTTCCATGATCTTTTTATGACAAAACAACTAGAGTTATCCCACTCTAAATGTAGTCTTTTTGTAACTGCATTTACAAGTATGTATACTTGTGATATCTTTCAGCGTCAATTCAATATTATTCCAAATTTTCACACCAATTAAAGAAAAGGACGTTGCTATCAATTGTGTTTTTCTTGGTTTTGTGCAGAAATTGTTCAAGTTCCTTGTAAACTGATGATGTGTAGATTTATTAAATAATGACTGGATATTAGATGGGAGATCATTCTTATTAACACGGTGCATTAGTATTGCAGTTTTATATTTCACAAGGTCGAAGATATTGAGAATTTTCTGTGCCCGGAATGCAGGAGCACTGTGTTCACGAAAGCTCATCATATATTAAACGTAAAGCTCGCTTTTGTAATATATTGATACATTTTAGACGAGAATGGTAGGTATTGCCCCAAACCTCACAGCAATAGTTAAGATATGGCAGAATTAAGGTACAATATAACAGATAAAATGAATCTTTGCAAAATAAAATCCTAGCTCTATAAAGGGATTATACGGCTTTTCATCCTATCACACCTTGGCGAGCTAGGCAGACACAGATTTACATACGTAAGTAACATGTAACATTTGTTACATGGCCATGTTATTACATTGTTCAACCCAGCGCATCTATCATGAAAACAAGAGTTGCAGGTATGACAGTGCCGTACATTAGAATAAATATGCTTACTGCAAAAGTTACATTCTACATCCATGTTACATTTTTAAAGTTGGTTGCCTTTTGGAAAGTCAGTTGGTTGTCCGGATTGTCAATTTTGTGAAAAATAAGCATAGTTACGTCGTCGTGTCTACGTTAACCGCAGCCTCGTGAAATCGCGTATTGTGCAGCGTGCGGTGGTGTGAATTTGTTGACAAAAAATAGCGAAAGGGGACGAAGAGGAGAAAATAACAGTTCTCTCGGAAGTTTCAATCTACAGGTTTCTTGTGTTGATGTGCACGCGATACAAATGATCGTACCATGTCCAGTAGATGTTAGCGTGGTAGAGAGCGGGTCCAGTAGATGTTAGCGTGGTAGAGAGCAGGGTGGCCATGCTAGCGCCATGATGTGTTATTTGATTAAGTTAAGGATTTTAAACTAGGCATCATTAACTGACAAGAATGGTAAATCGTCGGATCCTCGACAACAAACATAATTCCGGATAAATAGTGGTTGGGGGTTTTGTTGGGAATGGGCAAATAAGGCCCGATTTGTTCAAAAACACCAACCGTGGTGTTATTAACTAAATTTGTAACACGTGACCTATATTATGTCGACTAATGAAGAAGCAACATGGTACATGATAAATTTACGTTGGTCTTTAAACTGCTCTATAGTCATGGAAAAAATCCCCATATAATATTCACCATTTAGTTATCATACTAAATCAATATAATCTATAAATCTTTTACGTAAATCTTTAAGACAATTTTCAGTATATAGTGTACCCCTCAGCCCTCTGACATTCATAAACCCTACTGTGTCAGTGTGGGGCTTTGCGTTGAAAAATTGCTTGAACTCCACGTGGCTCTAATAATGGCATTAAATGCGATCGGATGACCTCATCAACACATCGCTGTAATGTTAAGTGTCCACGTACAACATGCCCAGTCCAATGATGACTGCCCAAACCATGACACTATACCTCCTCCATAATGGTCGTGGTCCACGACACAGTCTTAGAGAAAACGTTCAGGCCTCTGACACCGCACACGCATTCTGCTAGTCCAAACAAAGGGCGACTTCTCATCTGAGAACCTAACTCGTTTCCAATGTTTCTGTACCCTATCCCAGCAGTAGTGTAGTGAATGTGTGTTGATCCTGGGTGAGGCGCACTGAAGAAAGACGAGATCGAAGAGGAAGGATACGTTTATACCCACCATAAATGTTACAACTTGAGTTGCATATCTCCATTACTGTCAATATTGTAGATGGTTGAGGAGTCGATTTCGACATACCAGTAGTAGCAGATATCTGTCTATATACGTGGTGATTGTCGGGGTCTCCCGGACCCAGGCTTCCTCTTGCAGTCACCTTCCCCTAAACGTCTCTCCAATCACAACTTAACCGTTTTTCTATTAACCACGTTCTTTTGACCATTTCGTGAAAAGAAAGACCAGCATCCAACATGCCGACGATGCGACCTTTTTCCAAGTCATTGGTACGCCTTTGCATTTTGGAAAAAGCAGGGTATACAGACTTATGAACATTGGGCTGATATCCAATGTAAATGAGGATCTTTTTCCGGATAGTATCATTATGACAACCAGCATTAATAACTACTTTTTTCCAAAAAGCGCATTGTCATGGATGTAATAAATCCACTCTATAAGAACACGGTACGAACTATTAGCCCTAGAGGCAGTTTTGGTTGAGGTTGATAGATCCGAGATTAGTATCGCGGATACAGTATTAACTGTGTCTGATCTAGATACGTTACCGCTCTCAACGGTGCGTATCGAGATCATACACCATAAGTCCGGTGCGTTCCATCGTTACAGTTCATCGATATCTTATTGCTATCTTTGACTGCATAAGCGCTGTGCAAATCCCGATAACAACGGCGGTGCACCGCGCACTGAATTAGACATGGATATCAGAGGTAGTATCCAGTATCATCTATATTATTATTCGTCGTCATTCTAGTCGCAAAAGACGTTGATAAATTATGAATAAACATCACATTAGTAACTACAGTTATTCTATAGCTAGGATACTTTTACGCCTACCACATAATGTCTGTACATTAATACATTTTAATTTTGATAATGCACCTCGAACTGTAATGCTCTCTAAAATGCGTTATAAATGACACTACCATGAATGACACACGAATGTGTTATTATTCAACAGCAAAATCGTTATAGAGAAATTCTGCAGATTTTTGAGATTAACCAATAGACGCAAGGTTAGCCCTGGTGGCTCAGTCTAGAAGGGTGCGGACACGCCTCGTAAATTAATCTTCCTCAAATAAATTTAATATATTTAATAATGAATAATGGTGAAGTTGTTAACCTTGGCAGGGGCGGTCGCCCATTTTATGGAATTTACAGATCATGTGGCATTTTTGATGAGAAAAAAATTGTTTTATGGGTGCATGAAAACAAACAAATAAGACCGATAATAAAAACCGTGAATAAATGTGCGGGACATTGAAGCTTATTTTACAGTCTCCTTAGGCCTGCCAGCCTTACTTTTGTGTCTGTTCGATTATTTCAGACCCGCAATCAGATCGGTTCAACACCGTTATTACACATAGTACTTTGTCACAAATCTACGGACTGGCTCCTCATTTTGCATGCAACTAGCTTGTTTTGCCAATTCTGTTCGTGAGATAACAACTTTCAAATATTCTCATTCTCTCTGTGTAATTTGTAGGTTAGCCTATAACGACCGTTGAATTCCCATTTCGATGTAAAAATACGAGTGATACGCTTTAACATGCGGTGAATGTAGCGGTCAACATGACGAGCCAAATGAAAAACTACCTGCATACAAATCTCATAATTCAAT
This sequence comes from Epimenia babai, assembly GCA_011762755.2. Lineage (NCBI taxonomy): Eukaryota > Metazoa > Mollusca > Solenogastres > Cavibelonia > Epimeniidae > Epimenia > Epimenia babai. The sequence goes on along the minus strand of WURV02187591.1, from coordinate 2,536 downwards.
AAAGTTGATTTGGTTGCTTATTATTTAGCGATAAGGTGACTGACATTCGTGACTACAGATAAGGTGGCTATAATAACGGGAGCCGTTGGTGGTCTCGGTGCCGGGTTCACTCGGGCTATTCTTCACAAGGGAGGTAAGGTGTGTCTCGTTGACACCAACAATGTCAAGGGGAGAGAAGACGAAACCCGTTTGCGGGCCGAATTTGGTGACGAAAGGGTGATATTTGTAGCATGTGACGTCACAAAGGTGGACGAATTTAAAGGTTCGTAACCGCTTTTTAGACAAAATATCAGAACAAGTTCAATTATTATAAACTTCTTTTTGGATCAGAGACAGGTTCATCTTGTGAGCAAGAAGTCGATGGCCTTCTTATAGACCCAGCTAAGATTTAATGCTACGCAAAAACATGGCTCCTGAGTTTAACGTTCTCTTGCAAACGACTCGTTTAATATGAGAATGATTGCGTCAGCAAACGTATTGAATCAACAACATACCACCGTTATACAAGCCTTTCTGAATATTCCAAACATAAAAATCTCTCCGAATTTCAAACAGTTGCACAGAAGGGGATGGTGGGTTCAGGGTACATCCCTATTGCTGATTAGAACTCCAAACCTCTTCACATGCAAGGCGCCGTTTCTAACACTTGTGGTATTAGCGCGAAATTATCCGTTAATATACCAATAATAAATCTGTATAAGGTTGCATCGCGTTTAATTATTCATTATTTATATATTCTTGTTGGCTATATCAAATCGCACATCGGCATTACTTCTTATCTAATGACCATTTGCACTTCGTGACATTTTACTTCACGAACCTATATTTACACCTGATGTCCAAAGTGAATACAAGGTTAGAAGGAAAAAGACACGGATAGACCATTGATATAAACTCCACCGTCTGGCTCATTAGCCAAAATGTGTCGACGCCTCTATCTTGATAGTGTGCGAAATGCAGAACTCATATCACTTACTTTTGGTAATGGCGCCTAATTGGGGTTTGTGAAATATCGTTGGCAACTTGCAATATTACACCAAACACTGAGTGTAGCTATATTTCTCGACTCTTGTTGTGTATAGACACTATCGGGGGGGGGGCCATTTATTTGTCACGCCAACAAGGAAATTGTTTGTTACCATTATTGAACGATCTCATTGTGTTCCCATTTGGTTGAAGTGTTGGTATAACGACTATTATAGTAGTTTTATTATAAGTAATTATTTAAGAGGGCTCACAGACAAGCAATCTAATCCTCAACTAATTGATGACAATTATTTGCATATCAATAAATTGACGATAAGATCACGCGTATCAGGACATTGCCAGCTAATTTTTGTAAACAATTTAATTGAATCAATTAGTTTGATATATGTTGACAGCTAGCCAAATAAAGGAAATCATAGAGTAATTATTATAACTGATTATTATATAAAAAATCCATTGACGATTTCATACACCCCCCCCCCTCCCCATGGACAAAATTCAGCGTGTGGTTGGTCAAGTCTGGCTCACCTCGTTCCCGTCCTTTATTAACGTGATGCCTTTTCTCTCCATCTGTCAATTATTGGATACGATACACCCATAAAATAGATTAACAGCTACATTACTGGCATAATCCTCATCAATATATGCAGGTATGTATGTGTGTGTATGTGTGAGTTTTTATGTTTGCGCGTATGTACGTACGTACGTATGTACGTATGTACGGATGTACGTATGTACGTATGTACGTATGTACGTATGTACGTATGTATGTATGTTTGTTGTAAAATTCATTCAACAGGTAGTTTACCGTTCGTTCATTGAATTTTTTCTCACATAAGGCGCGTTCGATTGTGCGGAAAAACATTTGGGAGTTGTGGAAATTGTCTGTAATAACGCCGGGATTCTATCGGAGTTCACTCCTGATTTCCTCATCACCACAAATTTTGTAAGTGCTCGCTTGCCTTCAAGTACACAATTCACTGATCTGATGGTCTAGGACGCACATTCTTATCGTTAAATCACAGGGTTAGGGTAAACCGACTCTTTTTGTGCTCCATGTTCAATCGTCATGAATAAATTTCGCCTTGGCTAACACAAGTATTCCAACGGGTGCTGGAAATGGTATTGAAAGGAATTTACTCCAACTTCCGTGCGATAATAGGGTAAGCAATTACTCAAGTGGTAGGAGGATAGGACTCGTAACCGAAAGGTCGCGGGTTCGAAACCGCCCACCGATCGACTTTTCTGCGATGATCATCAGTTAGTCATTCATAAAGTTAAAGGTAAAGGTGAGGTTTTGGTGCTACTTTATAATTAAATGTCAGTCGCACGTACAACATTGCCCTGTTACTACGCTAAGATATTTTTATAATAAACAATTCCATGACAAATCTTTCTCAACATTCAACCCTTTCTCAATATTCAAGCACGAAAATCTTGCTCATTTCCTCTTGTAAAAGGCGCGGGAAAAAATCCCTGGCTTATGCTGGTTCGAACTTGCAACCTCTCGCATGAAAGGCAGCGCTTCTAACCACTACACCACTGGCGC
>WURV02187580.1:0-12692 GCA_011762755.2 Epimenia babai | reverse complement strand
TTTAGAGACGGGTTTACTCCAGCAATCGGGGATAAATGACTTGCTGAGGATCACCGCAGAAAAGTCAACTAGTGGGACGTTTCGAACCCGCGTTCCTACCACTCGACTAACCGCTTCCCCCTCATGTCATCGGGCGACTATAGCGATGACGCAGACGCGGTTTCTACGCCGAGAATGATTACCGACAAGCATGTCACCGCGCTGTGACGTGTCACCGGACCACCGATTGGGAAGCGGGTAGTCGAGTTGTAAGACCGCCAGACTCAAAACAAACAGGTCGCGGGTTCGAAACCGCCCACCGGCCCGCTTTTCGCAATGACCCAGCGGAAAATATATCCCCGATCGCTGGAGTAGACCCGTCTGTAAAACGGATCGACGCTCGACATCATCCTTCGCGGGAGATGCGAGTGTCGAAGGTATTGCATCTGTGCTGAATAGCTGCCATAAACATTGATTGTAAACCGCATCGGAGAGAATTTATTGGCTGATACACGCCGTCTATAAGTGTTGCACTTTACCTTCACCTTCATTGTCATATGTTTTTATTTAGCATTCAGTTAGCAAAATATTGCAGTCGTATATTCTTCAACTGCAACAGGATTACACTGTCTGCAGATATTTTTAACCCAAAACAGAGCAAATAATCCGCTTTCGCGTGCCATAAATAATTTTCACCTGCACTCAGCAAGCATTATGTTACATAACTGCCTGACATATTTTATCAATACCTCGCCAATCCCCAGCCTTTATACGTTTTTGCTATACCTCAGTACAATACCAGTAACAGCCGCATGAACTGTTTTCAATCAAATCGATGATACTCAGAAAACATATAGGAATAAATCACAAAATAGTAATTATAATCTAAACCTCTCTCTCGCAGCAAGGCTGTTCGAATCAACCCTATGTTAAATCTAAAGTGGGTTTAGCATAATTTCCAAATTTTTTTGGTGATAATTTGTGACAAAAATATTTTAACAAGCTTATAAAATAAATCTACTAATATCTTACGTCGCGTTGTCTTGGTTTCAAGTTTAGTAACTTTAGTCGCGTATTTCACCTATTAAGGAATGGGATAGCTCGGTGGTAGTGCCTATGAACCAGAAGGTGGATGGTTCGAATCCGGAAAATACCATTGTGTTTTCCTTTGTATCCTTGGGCAAGGTACTTTATCCCGATTGCTCTGGTTGACTTAGTCATAAATGAGTACTGGTGAAATTTCTTTGTGGCAACGCAAATTGATATACACTGGGAAAGTAAAGTTTGCGAGTGGCTTACTGGCGGCTGTTATAGAGCTGCCATCCCCCAAATGCCTAATTTACTTTTTTTACTTTTTATCTGTCCAAATCAGTGGCAGTATTTGTGAATGAGGCTCTAATCATCGCATTTGCAAAAACCAATCAACTGTACATCGACACTCAATATCTTCGTCGAGTTTCTCTCTCAAAAGTCGCATATTCGCGAGTAACACTAGACGCGGAGTGCCATTCAGTTGACGGGACGAACCGCGAGCCAGCCGAAGACTGGCAGTCTGGCACGCATAAAATACCACATGGGCCAATTATTCCCGACCCCACCCCAATCCAGCATTGTTTTTATAACGATCCGATTCTGATTGCAGATGTATAGATGTAACGAAATAAATAAAACACTTAATTAACCAATCGTGATTAACACAGACCACATTGTATTGATCAATTAGACGTCAATTAGGACAATAACACTTATCACATCGGTATTGTCATCAGACATCAAAAAACAAATGACAGTGGCCATTTTGAAAATTTGTCAGAGTACGCTGTTCACCCATAACGCGGGTTTAATACTCGGATCCCATTACCGGCGTTGCTGCGAGGGTGGAGTGTATTACCAATCACCAATAATAATACACAAACCCCAGCTGGAGTAACCCTAGACCCATTTCAAAAATGTGTGGACGCTTGATGTGACCTTTGACCGGTGATATGCGAGCGTACTGGTGTACAGTATAAATATTATATTTATGTAGCTACGTCGATAATCACATAGTATACCGTTCAATAGCATAGATATTGCATTACTACGCGTGTAAAAATCACAACATGAAAGACCTGTGTATATAGAACAAATATGGCAGTGTGGGTGGATGATGTTTTATGAAGGGTGGCGGCTACAAAGTGCAACAACCTTCCTGCAACCATTCAATAAATTACCAATCTTGAGTCATTTCAAAAAGCTATCAAAACTCATCTTTCTACCACTGTTTTCATATAGCTCTATGCTCCTTAAATAAATTCTGTATGATTTTTATTAGTAATCGATGCCTTTGCTATGAGTTGCATTTCGGACTATTAACCCTTACCACACTGACAACTGTATATCACAATATTATAGCAATACAAGTCTCTGACAACAGAGTGCTGAGGGTTAATTGTTGTATTTTGGACACGGTGTGATTAAATGTGCATTAACCATATTATACAATAATACCATTTAATTATTCACGTGTATCTTGGCGCTTAAGAGACGTACTTATTACGGCACTCCCAAATAAATCAATAATTATTTTTAATATTTTTATCCAAACGCCTATATAAATTATCATAGGCTGAAGCAGTACACTGGTACGATGGGATGATGCAAACATCATGTGATCTACCATAAAAGCCTCACTTGGATTTGGCTGAAGCAATGCCTCCGTCTGCTTTACAATCTTCTCTGTCCATAATTTTGTTTTATCCGCTCGTTCCTGTAAATGCTCAAAATCCGCATCCAACTCGGTCTTCTCCGAGGTTCCTAACTTTTCTTCCGTAAACTGAAATCAACGACATAGAATTGTTGATTCGACTACAGCATTCAGTCGATAATGCGGTATTACAAAATGCGCCCTCGCGTATACAGCGTGAGCAACGGCATTCGGAGATGGTTGTGTGGCGTTTTCACGTCAAGTTCACTGAAACAACCATAGGTGGCGTTATTAATTCAGTTTTCAATAGTTACGAAATCAATACCACGTCGTTCTTGTGATGCAGTGGGAGGGGGCATGACATTGAAGCTGCTCACTGTGAATGTACATAATTGTATCTAACATTGATCTGTATTACCTGTATATTGTTATGTGTTACTTTTATATAATTTAAGTAATTACATTATAGTATTAGACCAAAAGGCTATTGTTTCATGTAAAGTGTGTTAGATAGCTAAGCTGGTAAGTGGTAAGTACACTTTAATCAAAATAATTTGATTTCATTTTCATAGGGGAGGTAACAAGTTTGAACCTATACAAATTGGGAATTTTTTAGCTATGAAATAAGGAAGATTTTGATCCGTAAATATGGAGATTGTACTATGGAGACTTGTACCAAAAAAGCAAGTGGTGAGATCTAAATCCAAAGCACAGAGGCAAGTTTGTATTTCAGAAGGGCACTCTCATAGCATCTTCAATATACATACATGAATATTTCATATAGCTAGACTGCAAGTAGATGCGGCATGCCAGCATAAATTTCATGCCCCGAAAGAGGCAATAAATATTTGAAAGGTGCAACTACTTAAAAAAGTAGTACTAAGTAGAACTAAAAGATTGCTCTTACCTTGACACAACATATTTTAAAAATATTTTATCGCCCGTTAAATATGTGTATGAGTGCCTTTACAAATAGATGTATTTTGTGCAAATCACGATAACTACCATAAACTTGGTAATATACCTAACTAAGTACGTTTAGTATTTTGCATTGTGTCTTTATGTCAACTCCTGTACTGTTTTATCATCGTCCATCAAAATTAGTAGACTTTACATCTACAATTAACAAAAACCTCATCAAAGAGTTCCATGGTAATAACATATGAAAAACCTAATAGCTGCCACAAACATTCATTCATAGTAAACTACATGCAAGAGATTTTATTGGTTGATACTTGCAGTTCATAAATTTAATGTTGTACTTTACCATTACCTTTTTTATTAAATGTTTGTAATCAGCGCAAGTAGTTCATCGATATTAAGTGTTTCCAATGATTGTTAACTTAAACTAATACCCGCCCTGATATTCAGATATGATGTTATAGTCACTGTACACAACTGACCCAAAATTTCAAATATATGACTCACGAGTCATAACAGTATGACGTGCTTATTATTTTTGTTGTCCTTCATATCATACCAGTATTGATTTCCTTGATAAACCCAATATAGTTCAGCATTCGCATAAAAGCAATCTGTTCATTAAAAACCAATAATATAGTAATTACGGCCAAGAATTGAATAAATCAAATTTAATAATAAACTAAAGCAAAATTAATACCTGCACAGCGCGATTAATATATGTAGCAGCACCAGCTGCGAGTTTTTTCATGCTACTTGACATGGGGGTAAGCCAAATAATTTATATATGTAACAAAACGTCGAATAAAATTGTTACAATTTGTAAAAAAACAACGTCGGCGCAGATATGACTGGCGGCTGCAAACTAGACTGATGAGATGAAGATGATGAAGTCGTCTACTTCCGTGTTACCAGAGAGCATATCATAGTTGCATTTCATTGGATTTAATTTACCTTTAATATGCAAATTATAAAAATGGGAAATTTATGTTCATATAATTGCTTAAATATTATTCTTAACGCAAAATAATTAACAAATAGAAAAATGATACAATTTTTCATTTAATACGGGATTTTAATTATGGCAGCACCGTTTTAGGTTGCCCCTTGCAACGGTAATTGTATCAATATGGCCGATATACCCTAGGGCGGGCGTTTATTCTGATAGATTCGTAATTTTATAAAACAGCAACTACAACCATGTAATCCTTAACGAAAACATATATTCAGGTATTTTAATAGATAAAGATATTGTTTATGGTTTTATATTTTATTTGTCCTTTAGGGAGCTTTTCAGCCAATAAATGAATAGACATTAAAAATAACTTCTGTGAGTGTGACTAACTCACTTAGTAACACTGACAGTCACAACAGTAACAGAGTGTTAAAGTTATTTACTGTTATTTGTTATTCACTATTAGTATTGTTACATTACTTATTCATGTGGGGTAGTGTGTATTTTGGGAAAACCAGCACTGTTGATAAGGAATATTAATAAATTGAAAGTATTGAACATTCATATAGAGTTTAAAAATCAAAACATCTGACCAATGGTGTGATTTAACGCATTTTTGTCAGTTAAAGATAGTTGGACATAGTGTGATATAAGGAGAAAGAAAATGAATCACAACAAAATCTGACAAACAAAACATTTATTAAATATAAAATATGCCTTATATTGGGTGTCACCAAGATTATGGTAGTTATCGTGATATGCACAAAATACAACTATGCCTAAAGAAAGATGCCTTTAGAATTATTGGGAGAACAGGCAACTAAAGTATAGTATAGAGGATGTAGAGGTACCAAACCGCATGGGAGTGAGGAATCTCCTTAAAGGTATTAAGAGGGGCAGAAAAGCTATAGCTTGATGAGTTCAAATTACCGTATATAATCGCCTATAAGTCGACCCCCCAACTTTGGCCGGCGAAATCGTGGTTTTGCTCTTGACCCGCCTATAAGTCGAGGGTGGAGTTTGAGGGTGCTACCCCTTCTTCAGTAATTCATGGCGATCGGCCGCCATTATAATTTGGATGGGAAACTTACCTTATGTAAGGTACTATGTTCATTTTATTTTTTATTGTAGTAATATAAGGCTTATAATATAAGAATACAATCCTACGTGTCACAATAAACACGCGCAAACTGAGTGCTACAATTAACAATAGTTAGAATCTGAAGGTACGTATCAGTATATTTTTACTGTCCAAAATTGTTTAATTTTTATTGACCCGCCTATAAGACGAGGGGTAGACTAAGGATTGAAATTTTGTCTTAGAAAACCGTCTTATAGGTGAGTATATACGGTATATTAAATCTAAAGAATATCATAGTTATGTACTCATATGAAACACAAAATTCTTTCGAAAAGGTGAAGTACAGCATGTATAGACTCAAGTATCAGCCTTCAATATAAGCCCTCAGATGCGCTTTACAGAGAATGTTTATAGCAGTTATTCAACACAGATACAAATACCTTTGACACTGTTTGTATCACCTGTAAACGATGGGATACAGTCTCTAGTCAATTTAGAGACAGGTTCACTCCAGCAATCGGGGATAAATGATTTATTGGATTATCACAGAAAATCCAATCAACCAACCAACTGTTTTGAGACTGCCACCTTCTGATTCTTATGAGTCTAACACCTTTACCACTTGACTATATGCTTTCTCTTTTTTGCATCAGGTATGAAGGTCTTTATGGATACCTGAATATGACAATGTGAAATATAACTGTTACTTAAAGGCTAATGCAATATGGTGCAAGTGCGTCGTGTTTCTTCTTAATGGACTCCACCTCCGCAGCCAAATAAATTACATATCACATATGATTTTCAGGTCCTCTCATGATTTCATTCATTGTGTTGAGAATAACCTTATCATGGATTATTTACACCTGGCTCATTTTCTGTTATATAATAATTACTGACATAATTGAGAGATACCGCCTTTCAACTACTCGTAACTGTTGTTCTTTTGTTATAAGGGTCCTATCGTATGGACCTATCTTCCCATTAATCTTGGACACATATACCGTATATACTCGCCTGTACGTCGATCCGCCTACAAGTCGACCCCCCCAACTTTGGCCGGCAAAATCGTGGTTTTGCTCTTGACCCGCCTATAAGTCGAGGGTGGAGATTGAGGGTGCTACCCCTTCTTCAGTCATTCACAGCGATCGGCCACCATTATAATTTGGTTGAGACACTTACCCTATGTTTTTAATTTTTATTGACCCGCCTGTAGGACGGGGGTAGACTTTAAGGATTGAAATTTTGTCTTTAAAAACCGTCTTATAGACGAGTATATACGGTAATTATTATGATCATCAGGGCAGGGAGCCAAGTTAATCTTATTCATGGTAATGTAAGAGATTAAGGGCAACACCTTTCATATGTAATTATTTCAACTAATTTTTATCGGTATTTTAAACGAATATTTCACATGAACATGCTTTGTCAGGTAATATAAATTTATGTGTGGATCCTGACACGAGTCCATAAGCCACCAGGTGCTACATTTTCCCGTATTTTGCTACATAACCACTTTAACCGACATTGCCCTGGTTTCGATTTTTCATCAATGTCTTTTGCAGGGTCTTACATTATCTGCCAAAAAAGTCAGCCACGTTTTGACTCGTCATCATTCTCTGGTGCAGCCGATGTAAGAACGATATATGTACGAACTATACTTAAATCAGATGGCCCGTGGAAATCCGAGAAATTATACTCTTTGATGGAGATTCTACCTATATTATTTTTACTTATATTATTTCTACCTATATTATTTTTACTTATATTATTTCTACCTATATTATTTCTATTTATTTTATTTCTACCTATATTATTTCTACCTATATTATTTCTACCTATATTATTTATCAAAAATACTATATTTAAATATGTCGAAGTAGTGAAGTTTAGTGTAGCAGACTAGATTGCAACCCAATGACTATGATGGCAGTCTAATAACTTACATGGCAGTCTAATGATTGATTGCAACCCGATGACTATGATGGCAGTCTAATAACTTACATGGCAGTCTAATGATTGATTGCAACCCGATGACTATGATGGCAGGCTAATAACTTACATGGCAGTCTAATGATTGATTGCAACCTGATGACTGTGATGGCAGTCTGATCTTCAGTACGTCACCCTCATCACGATGATTGCAGCCATATGACACTGATGGCAGTCTGACAACAGTGATGACAGTTTCATGGTTGCAGCCTGTTTTGCCATGCTCATCTTTGCCGGAACATCCCACTCATAATGTGCACTTCGTTTATTACAGGTACTGCATTTACATCGAGATGGCAGGGTGTGGTCTCCACGGAAGCGGCGACGGCTCCCTCATTAGTCCCCCGAACAATCACCAGACATATCAGCTGCAGCGGGCTGAGATCGCCGTATTCGACCGCGAGGTGTACGAACTCATCAATGATTTTGAAGTTATCAATGGGATGGCTCGGGTATGATTTCCTAGTGTACCGCTTCTCAGTGTAAGGGCGGGTAATCCCGTTAATTTAACTAATGCCCCACAATTTTTACTGGACATTTTATGGTGCTGGTATTTGTTCCTTGCTTGTTCAGTGTAATTTACAAGTATTTTATATTATTTGAGAGTAAAATTTGGATGATAGATTGGCTTCCAGTGTCGTCATGGTAACACGAGCCACAATGATGTATCGTTTCAGTATTTTAGTGACTTGTCTGCAAAATAAACCTTGCACTTCGTGATGGTGTCTGTTGCGCAGGCTTTATCCAAAGACAGCGAACGGGGTGAGAGAGCTCTGTACACGGCCAACGCCATGGTGAATGTTTGCGACACTAGCGATCCCTCGACGTATCCCAAGTGAGCTCCACGTATTACTGTGCGTTTTAAAATTGAACAATCTGATGGATCTATAACGAATGGTAAACGAATGCGATCGTCAGCCATCAACAAATGACGTGATAAAACAGTTGTTCTCTCTCCTTGCGCTTCACGGACGATTAAAGGGCGTTTGAAGGGCGTTCCGTGATACTCGAAAATTATCATAATTGCCGGGGATATAAAGTAGGAATTGTTTGCGTCATTCAATGGTTACAATTAGACAACGTGTCATATATGACTTCGTGTCATATCGTGGATAGCAGGGATGGGCAAACTGCATGTTGCAGACTAAAAACGGCCTCAACTGAAAATCAGTTGTAATTATAGATTTAAGTCCATTTACAATATATTTCTCTGATAAGACTTAATAATACATGCCTGGTGTAAGTAGACTGAAGACTATTAGGAATTTGCATCGGTAGTGTATGGACTATTGGGAATTTGTGTCTGTACTCCGTGGACTATAAGGAATTTGGATCTGTAGTCCATGGAGTATTAGGAATTTGGTTCTGTAGTCCATGGACTATTAGGAATTTGCATCTGTAGTCCATGGAATATTAGGAATTTGGTTCTGTAGTCCATGGACTATTAGGAATTTGCATCTGTAGTCCATGGACTATTAGGAATTTACATCTGTACTCCATGGACTATTAGGAATTTGCATCGGTAGTCCATGGACTATTAGGAAATTGCATCTGTAGTCCATGGACTTTTAGAAATTGTATCTGTAGTCCATGGACTATTAGGAACTTGCATCGGTAGTCCATGGAATATTAGGAACTTGCACCGGTAGTCCATGGACTATTAGGAATTTGCATCTGTAGTCCATGGACTATGAGGAATGCTTTTGCATAACCACACTGCACGAGCTACCTATACACCATCCATTGACGGTGTTTAAAGAACTGACGGTGATTATAGAACGTTCGTTTGAAAAATATCGCGGTATTTTGTAAATTTGCCCTGCGTTTATAACAGAGCTCGAGCACTGGCTGCTAAGTTTCTATCAGAACAGAATGGTGATGGGCAGCACGTGGTGTATGCTGTTGGACATTGCCACATCGATTCCGGTGCGTTCAAATTCTCTCTTGACGTCGACGTCAGTGGTGCAGGGGTTAGAAGCGCGACTTTTTATGAGGAGAGATGCGAGTGCTAATTGGCAGAAACTAAAGATTTTGCCTTTTTTTCCATTTGCGCCTTCCCTGCATGAAATGTGCGAGATTTTCGTGCCTTAATATTAAGATAGATTTAAACGGAGAAACTGAAAGGGACGTAGTTTTAGTCCAATATCGTAAGTTAATGAAACCTGGTTTTTCTTGCGTGGAAATGTGAAGAATATCGTTTATATACAATCATCTTCGTTCATATAATACTTAGCAGTGATTCAAAGTGAAGAAAATATCAGTACGTTAGGGTAAACTGTCACGGGAGGACGGGGCAGTCGGCATAGTGGTTGAGCATTTGACTCTCATCCAGAAGACCCTGGTTCTATTTATGCTCTGGCCAGTCTATGACCTGAGGTGATTCTCTGGCCAAACAACACGCCTTACACCCCGTCAGCCAATAGGGGTCTGATTAGCCCTTGCAGTTAAGTAAAGGCTTATTTCCTCTGACGTAACTGCGCCATATAGTTTTTGCTAAGTCCGCATCGAGGTGATTAATATTGTGAGTGCATCGCGTATTTTGTGCCATTTAAAAAGTAAAAATAACAACATACCTTCTTATTATTCCACCAAGCCTGGTTGTGGCCGTACTCCGAGTCTATCAGAAAGTGTGGCCGAAGCTGGGCCAGCACAGTCGCGCTCATGAAGGAATACTCGAATTTTAATTTTGTGGCCTCATCCGTAAGTATACTACATAATGTATAATTAGTTAGTTATAATGTATAATTAGTTAGTTATAATGTATTATTAGTTAGTTGTAATGTATAATTAGTTAAGTATAATGGATAATTAGTGAGTAATAATGTATAATTAGTTCGTTATAACGTATAATTAGTTAGTTATAATGTGTAATTAGTTATAATGTATAATTAGTTAGCCATAATGTATAATTAGTTAGTTATAATGTGTAATTAGTTAGTTATAATGTGTAATTAGTTAGTTATAATGTATAATTAGTCAGTTATAACAGTGTATTCTATTACTTGGTGAACATAAACATTGAGCCGCCCCATGTATTTTATTACTCGGTGAACATAAACATTGAGCCGCCCCATGTATTTTATTACTCGGTGAACATAAACATTGAGCCGCCCCGTGTATTTTATTATTATTATTATTTATTATTTTATTCATCATACTTCAGGTACTTTATTTCCACACAGTTTCTAGTTAACTAAAGGATAATTATGCATTCAGCAGGACAGTGGTCAATTGTTGCATTGGGCTTTTAGGTGTCACCTTTTTAGCTATCTTGAAAATCAGTATTTGTTATATATATAAAATGTAAGCAATATGTTTTATTGTATATTCATTGTGTAACTTCAGTGTATACTTTCATCCAATAACTCCATTTTCACAGGCTCAGCAATTCACATGGGTCATGCAACACTACCCCACCCTTTTCGATGAAATCAAGTCCCTCTATGCACAGGGCAGGTTTATACCAGTCGGCGGCTCCTGGGTCGAAATGGTATAATAATAACAATAACAGTTATTAGCTCACCTGGGCTTATTCCTTGTATTCAGACTTCATCTGTTTTCCGTCTGATGTTAATATTTTCTTAATAAATCGCCTGAAAACTACTTATCGTAGAGCTTTTCCATTTGGCGGATCTTTTCCTATGCCTGGTCTCTTTTAGATTTGTTAAGCTTATCATCATTTTACCAGGGGGAAGTAATTTTCTGCGATGTGTGTATTTTTATTAAAAAATATTCTGCAGAGCAATTTGCAGATATTTTCGTAGGGTTGGTCTCTTTTAGATTTGTTAAGCCTATCATCATACCAAGGGCAGGTAATATCTGCTGATGTTTGTAATGTCACTTAAAAATTTATTTTCTTATCAAGCTTAAATTTTTTAAAAATGATTTAAATGACTTTAAATGATTTTATTGTTTCCAAAGACTGATTTTAGGCGTCTTTGGCCATTTGGTCTTTATATTTTTCCCACTTCTATTTAAGCATCTCAAGTGCTTCTTTTAACCCTTGCCACACTGATAACTGTATATCAGATTACAATTGCAATACCAGTCTGTGACAATAGAGTGCTGAGGGTTAATAGACATTCATTTTTCTTTTTTTGTTTTTGTTTTTATTTTTTTCTGTGGTCAGGTGAGTGTCTTCAGGCCTCTTTAGTGTCTTATTATTATCTTCTGACAACAACACATGTATTAATCCTCATTTATTATACCAATATCAACAGTGTAACAATTGTACTACGGGCTTCACTAAATTCCAATGATCAGATTGATACTGTAAATTTTTTTTTAAATGATCGCAGTTATTTGTTATAGAAAACTATATAGATGAATAATAAATCTCCTCCATCAATTATGCGTATGGTCGGAGTAAACCACTTGAGTCACAATAGACAACTTTTTAGATGATAAGTTCCTTAGAGCTCCTTTCTTTGAGGGTTCTTGTGTAAGTCTTGCTACTTAGCTATTATTTTTTTGTTCCTGTTTTTGAGTAACTGTTTATGTAACTTAGCATAACCATGCTTGTGTAACTGTTTCAGTATGTTGGTGTCTGTTACCATTTATATGTAAATTTTGCATTATTACTATGTTTTTAAATGTTTCAGTATACCTGTATCAATTACATCTGTTACAATTTTGTGCAACTCTCTCCGTATATTCGTGTCTTATACGAGTTATGTGTAACTTTTTCAATGTTTGTAAACATTTCTATGTAACCGTTTCTGTGTAACCATTTCTATGAAACCGTGTCTGTTTCACTGTTTTTGTGTAACCATTTCTGTGTAACCATTTCTCGATTCCCGTTTCTCTTTTACCATTCTATCATAACATTATTTTCCGGCTTACCATTCTAATTTACAGGATGGGAACATGCCTAATGGCGAGTCATTAATCAGACAGTTCTACTACGGACAGAAATTCTTTATGCAACACTTTTCGCGCTGTCAGGAGGTGGGCCTATGCTTCTCAAGTTATTAAAATAAGTTTTAGGTTCGTTTGTGTCTATTCCTACCAGTCACTCATCGTATTATGTACAAGGTGCTTACATTTGTTTTTAAAGCCATTCATCAGACCGGCCCGACCTA
>WURV02187569.1:0-12694 GCA_011762755.2 Epimenia babai | reverse complement strand
CCTGACATAGATATACCTGACATAGATATACCTGTCATAGATATGCCTGACATAGATATACCTGACATAGATATACCTGACATAGATATACCTGTCATAGATATGCCTGACATAGATATACCTGACATAGATATACCCGACATAGATATACCCGACATAGATATGCCTGATATAGATATATCCGACATGGATATACCTGACATAGATATACCTAACATAGATATAGCTGACATAGATATACTTTACATAGACATACCTGACATATATATACCTGACATAAATATACCTGACATAGATATACCTGAAATAGATAGTTCACCTCTATCGGTACACACATAACTAACAATGAAGTCAAAACAACATTTCAATAAGGTATGCATAGTTACATATCATAGAGTCACAACGAATGAAACTCCTTAGCTAAAATATCACGGTCACCGTCACGGTGGGCTATATGTGGCCCCCGGTCTCTAGAGTGGACACCCCCGGCCTATATAATGTACACCGCAATGAACCGACATGTCTGCGAGACAACGGCAAAGACACGCAATTTCGGTTTGACGCCAGAGATTCAATCAATCAAATCTTACAAGTGAAAAAATCGGATTGTTCACTTCAATAAATATAATATAAAAAATTGCGTCAACGAATTCCGTATATATATCGCTAAAAGTGCAGCGACTGTTCGCAATTCGCAAGGTTTTACGTACGGTTTACGGCGAGTAATATATCTCCCGGTGGTCCAATAAGGTAATTGGGCGTGACCAGTGTTACGCGATGCGTATGGGCGTGTATTATTGTGGCGCGTCTTTATGAAACTAAAAAACCCTAAATTGTTGATTACGTAAATGCACAGGAGAAAGCTTGCCCCTTTAGCTCAGTTGGTAGAGCACCAGACCGGTTATCTGGAGGTCGTGGGTTCGCATCCCATCAGAGTATAGGGTTTTTCTGTGTATTTCTCTTTAGCTCTTCACAGAACCACATTGGCTACCCTTATTACCAACCCTAGGAGGTAATTGTAATTAAGGTGTCAGTAGGTTTTGCACTTAACACAAATGTCAAGGGAAGATCTAAGGAGTGTGGTTTCCACGCTCGGTGGCAAGTGACCTTTGCACGGACACTTTAACATTACGGACGTGACCATCTCATCAGTGTGTCCCGAAAGATTTCGCTTCGCCATCAAGGCGTGTGCGCTATTCACTTTAACGTCAGGCGAACTATCTTTCACGAGCGCGTGTCGACTCCGTGTGACGTCGGATGAAAACCGCTAATAGCGCCTTCACACTGCGATATTTCTCGATGCAATTTGCAATTTGCAAGAAATCGCCAAGAGTCGCAAGAAATATCGCGTTAGAAGCTCTATTCAGCGCAATTTGTTGCGCACGGTTAACCAATGGTGTACGAGCAGGATGAATGCGCAAGAAATTGCCCTGAAATTGCCTGTTCTCTTGCAACTATTGGGGATTTCTTGCAAATATCGACTAGCTAAAGAAATTGCAGGAGGACATATCGCTTTGTAACACGGTTAACCAATAGTATACGAGCAGGATGAATGTTTTTCTACCATTGATTAAACCCGCGCAAGAAATTGCGCTGAACGGGGCCTGTTCTCTTGCAACCATTGGGGATTTCTTGCAAATATCGACTAGCCAAAGAAATTAAGGGAAGACATATCGCTTTGTAAACGGCCTATAAGAGTCGTAGAAAAATACCCAAGAAAACAGCTCGTTTCTTCGTTTCTCTACAAGCTAATGTATAGGAGTTACGTCAGACTTGACACTATACTAATTCATAGCTGATGTTTTCTGGATCAATATCTGGGATAAAAACCGCACAAAAGTTAACGTGTCATACACAATAATGAACTACTGTTAATTAACAAAGCGATCCTTTGTAGTCAACATATTTACACATACAGCTCTCATGTATATTCACCGTCGAATATGTTTTACCTAACACAGTAAAGGCCTATTCACAATATTCACGTGTGATCGTACGCGTGCATACCGCACATTTTAGTTGTATATACGAGTATAGTAGGCCTACTTATTAAGTGCATACCCTACTTAAATGTATAAAAATTGTCTTCTTTTTCACATCCCATGATCGTCATCTAACCGTAAGAACCAATCGGAACGCTTACGTTGTTGGGTGACGTTAAACTTACTTTACCATCCAACGGAAAAATATCGCACACGTGAGCGAATAATCCGCCATTTTGATATTGGCCGAGTTCAACGGGACGTACATTCGGTATAATAAAACGTGACCAATTAAGATCGAATCAATTTCGTCCATCCCTGTTCGGCACTGAGTACGTGTCGGCGGCGCGAGAAGTCATTAGGAATAGTGGATTACGTTGCAATAGAAACATGGGAATCCAGGAAATGCGTGTCCTCCCTGGATCGTTTATGGAAATGGGCGTGCTTCCTGTATGAGCCAGTAAATGAATATATTTCTTACAATTAACGAGTGTAGTCGATACAGATTGAATTAATAAATTCTATGAATTAATATCTTTTTTCTTTTAACATGACTCCCTATGTATCTACCAAAACATACGTTCACTTGCGTATGTCATGTACGAGCCTTGACTACGTGCAACTTCCTGCCCCATAAATTCTAGTCACGCGCGGCCTTGCCGATTAGACGCGTTTGTGAGAAAAGGCAACGTATAAGGTTAATAGACGGACCAGTAAAGCGTATAACATCCGTTTTATGTAAATGTCTTCTATAACCAAATTCGTAGTTCACGCTTGGGCGCATATCAGGATTATTTATTGTCTCCCTTTAATATCGGATACATTACGGACAATTCCAAAAGTAAACGAAAATCAGAAACCAGATTTTTGATAATTTTACGTCGCTTGATACGTTTTCGTACGGACCTAATAATATGGGATTGATTCAGAATGTTGTACTTGACGATGTTTAATGTTGAACGCTATCGGCTTACATCTTAAAAAAGATATATTTCAATTTATTTCAGATAAACAAATTCAAAAGATACATTTCTATTTATTTCAGACAAACGAATTCAACTGTTGTGTTAAAAGCCTTACGAAAAAAACCAAATCTTTTTATTAATTTCTCTAGCACTGCAAGACCATCTAATTTCCGTGTTTGCGAAGTATTCCATATTTTAAATATCATGGTCACACCCGGCAATAAGGAGGGGGCGGGTGGCGTAGTGGTTAACGCATTTAACGTTGAATCCAGAGGACTCTGGTTCAATTTCAGCTCTAGCCAGTATACTACAGTCAAACCTCTATTAAGCGGCCACTCACGGGAATCACGAAAAAGTGGCCGTTAAGACAGGTGGCCGTTTAATCCAGGTTCGACATTTTGACTAGTGTACATGTCGGAAGGGAATTTGAAGTGACCGTTACGAAAGGTGCCCGCTTAATACAGGTGGCCATTCGTGAAGGTTTGACTGTATTGGGCTGGCGAATTTCTCGCGTTAAAACGTAATCTAGGTTTCTGAAAGGCCGAGTAAAACCGCCGCGATAGCTCTATCACTACCCAACTCACAGACTCGTCTCTTACCCCGAGTCCGTGACGCCGGCGTTCGATAAAGTCTGGCTCGAATTTATCCGTCGTGGATTTTTGCCACGTGAAGGTTGCCTGAAAAACGGGTTGGGAGAATATACTGAACATTTGGTCACGGTCGAAGCTGTTGGTAATGATGATAAACGGTAATGATGATAAACGGTAATGATGATAAACAGTAATGATGATAAACAGTAATGATGATAAACAGTAATGATAATAAACGGTAATGATGATAAACAGTAATGATGATAAACAGTAATGATGATAAACGGTAATGGTGATAAACGGTAATGATGATAAAAAAATTCCTGTAAAAAAATTGGAAATTTGTGCGGATTTAAACATGCAACCTTTCGCATCGAAGTCCGCATTACTAACCACTGGATGACCGGCGCGGTTTTAAAGCGCTGTAGTTTAATGTAATAAAATCAATTATAACGTTTATACATCGTACAGTAGAGCCGCTTGCGTAGCTCGCTAAATGACGGTTTACAACATGTCCCTGGGGAAGGCAGCTCTCTAACAGACACCAGTAAGCCCCTTACAAGTTTACTTTCTCTGTGTATAAAATTCGCGTTGCCACAAATACATTCCGCCAGCACTTATTTGTGGATAAGTCGACCATAAAAACTTGGAGAAAGTACCTTACTTATAAAGGATACAATGTACAAAATACAATTATTGTTGCCCAAGAATCGAACCCTTGACCTTCTGGTTCCTAGGTTAGGTCGGTGCTCTTCGAACTGAGGTATTCCGTTCCCAATTCCTCAATTACCTCACCTAATGTTAGCAATATCATGATTATAATTTTTTATTTAAATTTTTTAAAATTTCAGTACTAAGAAAGACGAAATTTTATAGTGCACATAGATGTAGTACATGAGATAGAATAAGCAAAATGATACACACTTGGATAATAAACTGGTTCTAAACATTAAATAAAAAATAACTCAATTTTAACAAATTATCCCTACACTGGTCATATAGGTGTCATAGCAACACTCAATATCGAGTTTCATTCCGTCGCCGCTTGTTCGTCCGTCCGTCCGTTCGATCATTTCATTACTTGTTTATTCATTCGTTCTTTCACAAACACGCACCTTTTTCTCCGGGAGTGGTGGAATGATGATCGCTGGGTAGACAACTTCGAGATAGTTTCGTAGCAACTCAAACTCCGTGTATCGACGCCAGACAGTCGTTGTGTCATCAGCATAACCCTTCATGTTAGGGTCCGTCACTCTGTGTCGCAGCAAAAATATATAAATATATCAACGATAAAGACATGTATAAACATTAATGCGAATATCTTTCTGGTCCTGTTACACTTGTTTTATGATGTCGTCATTTAGTTCGTTAGTTAATTAAAATTTACTGAGGTAATTGTTGTCTGGGCCATCCCTGGCCCTTTAAAATGCTAAACTATGTGGTTGAAACGACAAACAGATTAGTCTCAGTTAGGATGTTTTATGATAGGGTGGAAAGACCGTAGTGAAAGACCTACCGAGTCAGGACAGATAGATGACCGTGATCATGATTCATGCCACTTATTTAAATGCCAGAATATAGCTTAGATATGTCGTGCACTGTGTGAAGTCTGTGATAATCGATGATTAGTTAGAGTGGCATGATGAGATAGCCTCAATAACATAATATACTACTCAAAACTTCTTAAGGATCACAAATTAGCTGGAGTTCACTTTTATAGAAAAAGTTAAAAGTTTATTAAGTGTGAAAAGCGCGTACACAAATTAAGTCATTAATCTTCGTTTTTACAGTTCATGACCATAAATGATGAGTTAACTATATCACCAAAACCCTGCGATATGTTCAACAACAAACCAACGTGCACACAAACGGACAGGATGACAGCTTTATTATATCAGATAAATGTTGGGTAAAGGGAGCAAACAATATATGACATGAAAATAACTTCAGAAATTTCATACTTTGTCTCCTCACAAAATTTGCCCAGTTCTCCACTGGGAATAGACGGGAATCCTTGTATACCGAGAACTGAGTTATTGGCTCCGTGGTCAATGCAAGACACATCCTGTCTATTTAATGACTTGTTTACCTATTTGTAAAAAATCTGCAATGCGGCAAATCCATGTGGCCGCCCTGCCTTAGATTCTCACCAATCTCCGTAAACTCCTCTCCCCAGCTGAATTTCTTGGCTGTTAAGCATATGAGGGACCGCTTATTATGTTTTGTCGAGCCTCCTCTGTTTCGGGCTGCTGGTGTATTTCCGGAGCCTTCTTCCCTCCATTTCCCAAGGAAGTAGAGGCGATATTACAGATTAAATTTAGGAACCATGACAGTTCTTCGGCCGACAGGACAATTATTTTGAAGGACCAGAATTGACCGACCATTTCAAAATGACTCAAAAAAATGACTGAGCAATTCCATTGACACATCAACTTAACCTTAAAAAATGGACAAACATTATGCTATCACCAACCAATTTTTTTTTACGTACTTGACATGGTTATTATTTAGGCCAGTCTGAATAGGGCCAACATTGTGAAGTGAACAAACATTCGACCTATACATACCTACCTACCTACCTACATACATAATAAACTACTGTGGTATGTGAAATCCCTAACCTTTAGGGGTTAAATCCCTAAACCTGTGGAGGGTTTATCTCCAAAATCTTGGGCAAAGTTTGATAAACTAATATAAGGGATAACAGCTTTATTGTTAGATATATATTATCTACAATTGTAGATACGCAATACTATATTAATATAAAATTATATATTTACTTTCGATGATACCATAAAGCTACACACAGCTAATAATAAAATGTTTGCAAAAAATTTTGGGCTAAAGTAAAGCAAACAAATATGCTATACATAATAAAAACCTCACTTGGTTGAAATTCACTACAAACCTTGTTTCTACCATGTACACAGTGTAGGAATCCATCATTTTGAGTGATGTCTCCATACGTCTCTCTGGTTCTGAGACGACAATCTCCAACCATTTCAACATATTTGGCTTGAAAGCAAAAGCAATGCATTCTAAATAGAATAAACTTTATTCAACGTTAAAGAATCTATTAATAAATTCAGATGTTTTCTGGGTTGGAACCCGAGTGACTTATTCTGCAACAGTAAAAGCATTTATTTCACAGGCTTTCGATTATAAATAATCTTTGTCAAGTGATAATTTATACGTATCTTCATCAGACTAACGCGGCGATCCTCAAAACTTGCTACTTTTTAGTAGGATCAAAAACACTAAATTCACAGTAAATACTAAAAAAAAACTCGGAACGGTCCTAGCAAAGATTTTTAATCGATTGTATAAATGATTTACACAGTAGAATGAAGGTTGCCATTATCAATCATTATCTTGTACCTTTCTGTAACGTGTGCCAGATTTATTTTCATCCTCATCTCTAAGATGGCTCAAATTATCTGCATTATCTGGCAAATTTCCCGCTGTATCTTCAGCCATATCTAGTTTTTATGTTGAGGGCAAACCTATCAATTATATAGCTAGTATTTATCAGGTTTACGAACTAGAAGCTAATCGATAAATTTATGCACGTCTGCAGATCTAATAGTTAGACATATCCAATACGGAAATGAACCTCGTCCTGAAACAAATCAATAGCGGTTATCTCCCTTGGAACCTAATTGATAGATAGTGGTTATGCCCCATGAATCTATCGACATTCCTGGATTTTATCGATATTTTTTTCTTTTTTTTTACACAAACTTTGAACAAGTTGTCCTTTATTGAATATACGCGAACACGAAAATATGCAGAAACGAAGTAATAGTCGGTATAAGGAACTCTCTTTAACAACGATTGCAAAGAATTGTGGATAGATGATATAACTGTTAAGTCCACCCATTTTGTAGAATGTTCGAACTAAGCGACTATCGAGTCTTTACATAGCGGGCTAAACCTGTTTGTGCCGCCCGGGCTATTTTAAGAAATGCACTCGATAGCGTGAAGAATAGGTCACTTAGTGCGCTATTAAACTGCAAAACATTAAAGTATATAATGCATATACTTATTTGCTACCGCGGGCAGACGAGCTTTCGAATGCACAGGGGTGCTTTATCGCCTGAAAAAGCATTACTTGTGTATGGGAAAATTCGAGTTTCATTATATTTGGGTATTCTGTACTCTTTACTATATTTAGTCAACAATGCCTTATAGTGTTATAATTTTCTGGTTCTTCCGCACGCATTATTGATATAGTTATGTTCTTTTGTGTTCGATTTATGCCTACTGTTTAGACATTTATTTTTCACCACCCGCTTGTTTTGGCGGCATGCATAGTGAAGAGTGATTTTATATAGATTTGAGTGACATTATCATACACAATACTGAATATTACTACACAGTTACTATCACTGCTTATAGTGTGCCGGTTTACAACATATACTAGAATATGTGTTCCCGCGGTGATGCCCATCTAGGCTATTGCATCGTACGCGAGCGCTATTGTGAAATTCATTCAAGGACCATTCTTCTGGTGTTGGTACGGTGTCTGTAACATACTGGATATAACCAGTTACGAATATTCTCGCCGCAAAAGGGGAATCCCGCGATTGTTCGCGAACGTGTCAATCACGTCGCGCCACGCCTACGTTACGCTCGATATTGTTTATCCTTAATAAATGGGTCATATCGAATATTCTATTGTTTCCATAGAGTCTACCCCGTAGCTTATAAAAAGCCGATGTCTTAAATTACTACGTTCCTATTACAAGTCGTAAAGTTAACATAATTATTTAGACGATAGAATAAGACTGTACTGATTAGGTTCCAATTCCGTACCACCGTTTAATAACTGCTAGTGTTAAAGTGTCATTAATAAGCTGAGATTGTTATTACTTTGTGATTATAATTAAAGATAGAATAGTCACACCGAGTCCTACTTGTTCAGTATATTTAAGTGTTAGTTTTAATTCAACATAGGAAATTAAAAACATATCAGTGTCTTAAAGCTATTCTACAATTATGTACATGGAAATGAAGACAAAATGCAATAAAATAAAAAATCACTAGTCTTGAAATATTTGTAATATCAGAATAATTCCCACACATTTAACGTATGCCAGAAGCATTTCGACGTGGCACAAGTTCATTCCATAATTTTTTATTTATTTTTTGTTAGCGTTACCTGGGTCCCGGAGCAATCGAATGAAACACTACAAACGAAAAAGTTTTAAAGTCTTACTATCATTATTATTTAGTAGTGTATTCTATTTCTCCAAGGTATCAAAAAGTGAATTTCGTTGGAGTTGAAAACAACACCCAATGAATGAAAAAAATAAGAGTATGTTAATGGGAGATAATACATAATCTTTCGTCATATTAGAGAGCAGTGCATTGTTTCCCTTTAGGAGTAGTCGCCAAATTACTGCAATCCTGGTGAAGGGAATTTTTTTTCAGAAGTTCAATAAAGCAAAAACAGTTCTCAGCCTCATTAAATCTGATATTTATTTATCTAAATACATGTTTCCAAAATTCTAAAAATAATTTAATCTAACGTATGATGTAATGTAAAGTACAACACTTACAGACCGCAAGTATCAGCCAATGAAGGCTGTGTGTTTATTGCAGCTATATTCAGTGCATATACAATACCTTCGACAGTCGCGTTTCACTCCGTCTACGATGATATCAAGCATCTTTCCATTATGGAAACAGGTTTACTCCAGCAATCGGAGATCAATGACTGATGGTGATTATCGCAGAAAAGTCGACCGATGGGAGGATTCGAACCCGCGACTTTTCGGTTACGAGTCCAGTGCTCCTACCACTCAACTAACAGCTTCCCCAATTGCATATGAATGTAAAATCTCAAAATTATTTCTCAGTATCAAGATTTTTTTAGAATTAGATTTTCATATATATCTTTAACAAGTTAAATTTAAACATGGCGGCTAACAGAATTTTAATGTACACGGGATTTTGAAAAAGCATCATTAACTAACTACCGTAAGCGTATAATAAGCGAGAAATAGCAAGAAAAAGGTGTGAGTGGCTGTATATATTGTATTTAGAAAATGCGATTTAGCTACAGTGGGGGTGGGCATAAAATTCTGTAAAATTCACAAAGGGACCGCAAAATAATACTTTTTTTTGAATTCTTAAGAGGTAAAATGGCTGCTATTTTATGTATGTTGAGAGCGATGGTAATGAGATTACGGGAGCGTTTGGGATGTGATTAGGGTGTGAGGCGTTTAGGGTCGCGCGGGAACAAAGATGTTTTACGGATGTTATCCAGCCCCAAGTACAGCATCGTGACGCGTTCCATTCCTGAAAATCATCGCACCCCCATCGAAGCGGAATGAAATCGAAAGACTACATCGGATATCTCCGTCTTTATGTATTAGAAAAGTGAGGTCAAAAGGCATCCTCAGCCTAGCAAAAGTGTTACTTTATTAACCCTTCACACCCCATTGTCTTAGAATTGTATTGCTGTAGCAATGTAATGTACAGATGTCAGTGTGGGAAGGGTTAAAAGCAGTTAATGTCAGAAGTATGAATGATACACGATAAAAGCTTACGTTACTGTTAGTGTATCTGATGAAGTATGCATGATGCATGTTAAACGATAAGACCTTGTGTTAATGTTATTGTATCTGACGAATATACATAATAAACAATGAAAGCTTGTGTTATTGTTATTGTATCTGACAAAGTATGCATGATAAATGATAAAAGTTTGTATTATTGTTATTGTATCTGACGCAGTATGCATGATAAATGATAAAAGCTTGTGTTAATGTTATTGTATCTGATGAAGTATACATGATAAATGATAAAAGCTTGTGTTATTGTTATTGTATCTGACGAAGTATGCATGATAAATGATAAAAGCTTGTGTTATTGTTATTGTATCTGATGAAGTATACATGATAAATCATAAAAGCTTGTGTTATTGTTATTGTATCTGATGAAGTATGCATGATAAATGATAAAAGCTTGTGTTATTGTTATTGTATCTGACAAAGTATACATGATAAATGATAAAAGCTTGTGTTATTGTTATTGTATCCGACGAAGTATACATGTTAAATGATAAAAGCTTGTGTTATTGTTATTGTATCTGACGAAGTATGCATGATAAATGATAAAAGCTTGTGTTACTGTTATTGTATCTGATGAAGTATACATGATAAACGACGTGTAACATTGCCAGCATTTTTACTTTATTTTGTACTAGCAGTTCTTAATTTGCATACATTTCATAAACATTTGAGACAATAAAACCCTCTTGTAGTGACACCATTTGATGTAATATCACCGCTTATTGTGACATTTTGTTTTGGGAATTTGATTACATAATGCAGCCTCATAAAGCGACATGTTACGTAAAACAGTATCACGTTAAAAGGGTGCCACTTCACTAATATTTGGCACGAACCTATGCCCCCACCGGCGTGGGGTGGAGCACCAAAGCGAAAGGAGTCTATGTAATCCTTCATGGTTTCTGGATCTGACACAAAAATACAGTAAAATCAATACAGCGATCGGTACACTGCGATCAATAAAACATGATCAATAGAACATGATCGACACACTGCGATCAATACACCATGATCAATGGTACATGATCAACAGAGCATGATCGATACACCGCAATCACGTTGTGTTCATTTTCATCATTCAACATCGTCACTTTACATCAAAAGTTGATCGATCACGGTGTCAATATGTACCATATGACAGCGACAGGTCGCGGGAACGGGGATAGCCCAGTTGGCAGAGCGCCAGCCAACGAACCAAAAGGCGGCAGGTTCGAATCCCGGTCAATGGCAATCGTGTTTTTCCGTTGTATCCTCGGGCAACGAGGCACTTTACTCGAGTTGCTTTGGTCAACTCAGACAAGTAAAGAAAGACATGCGACAATCTGTGGCAACACAAATTAATATACACTAGGAAAGTATATTCGTGAGGGACTTTGCTGGCGCCAGTTTGGGAGCTGCTTTCCCTGATGATTTGTTGTTGCAAGCTGCGCAAGCTAATTAAAATTGTGGTATGTAAATGTACTTCTTATATCACCCGACGTACAGTCAATGCCCTCTAAGTGTACTCAGGTACTCACTCATGACGTACCACGGACAATGTACATCCAGAGTACCACGGACCATGTACACCCAGAGTACCACGGACCATGTACACCCAGAGTACCACGGACCATGTACACCCAGAGTACCACACTCACCAATCCCGAGAGACCTGATCCGTTCAGTCAGCAGATCCGGGTCGTGGACCCGCTGCGCCCCGGACATGATCTCCTCGCCCCTCATGAACAGGTCGTACGAGTTCGAGTATTTCTGAAAATTTCAGTCTCCAATATGCACGGGTCCGACACGGCGGAAAACACCAAACAAACCTCGCCGCGGGGCGATGTAAGGATTTAGTCAAGTACTGGAAGGCATCGGAGGAACTCTGCCGTTCAAAGTTGGTCCAGCACCAGTTCGGAGACTTCGCGATCGTGGCTTCAGGTCGCGCCGAAGAAAAAAATTATTTCCCGTACGATAAAAAAGGAAAAGGCCAGGTTTTGGTGCTACTTTATAATTAAATGTCAGTCGCACGTACACCATTGCCCTATATTTTTATAGCCGTATATTATAATAATCAACCGTTCCACGACAAAATCTTCCTCAATATCCAAGCACGAAAAGCTTGCTCATTTCCTATCCTTGAAGGCGCGGGAAAAAATCCCTGGTTTGTGCCGGTTCGAACTCGCAACCTCTCGCATGGAAGACAGCGCTTCTATCCACTGCACCACTGGCGCCAACAGTGATCCACGAACTACTAATGTTACTTCCTGTTTATGGCTCAATGACTGACCCAACCCCAAAGGAGTCCCAGAAGTTTATCTTAGGGTAATGATTCGAACGCCTGGTCAACAGCGACCGCGTTTTATCTAGTGTCTCTATCGACGAAGCAGTTTATCCTGGTTATTCTCGACATACCAGTAGAATTTATGCTCGACAATCCTGGAAAATATCTCCTTAAATATATAAAATAACAGGCTCGTATATCAGACGGAAACTTTTTAAGCCGTGTTGTGGAAAAAATGACAGTTTTAGCGTCACATCAATGCCGGTACATGTACCGAAATGATAATTACTAAATTATCGATATCATAAAACTATTA
>WURV02187558.1:0-12695 GCA_011762755.2 Epimenia babai | reverse complement strand
AAGGTAAGATATCAGTGCTCCAAGGAAGGGGTGCGACTTATATGATGCTGCGACTAATATGGCGGCCAGTACGGTAGTTATTTCTATAATGGCGCATTCACAAGCACTTTAAGATGACATTCAGTTTATACTTAATCAATGCTGTATAAAATAAAAAATTCACCTCGGTACAAATATTTCTCTATATTAAATCATGAACCTTTTCTAGCATGGATGGCATGAAAATGATCCCTTGTCTGCGCGGACTGTATATTGAAACATCTCGCATGATAAACCACGCTTGTGGCCAGCGCACAACAGGCACCGGGCAGAAACTGCAGTCAATTAAAACATAATGGATGGACTTACACCTACCTCGATTAGAGTCACAAGATGTAGCAGGAACTCTAGGGCATCCTGTTGCCGTTTGGTCGAGAACTCCGGGTGACCCCGTCCGATGAGCGACTTGAACATGCGAGGCCGAATGCCCGGCGCAGGCTGAATATCATAAACACGTTACAGATGCCTGCCAGACAATGTGGGTGTGGGGCGGAATCATGTGCTAACACTTATATAAACGTTCATGGTGACGGGAAAATCAGTCTGATGCACAATGCTGATGTGCATGAAACAATAGTCCAGAGTTACCCCGTTGATTGGTTCATTATTGCTCCTTTATTGATCCTTTACAGGCTAGTCTACGCTTGCTATGACAAACAGATTAGCGGCATTCAAAATGGCAAGTTCTAGTACATTTCACGAGATGCATACGATGAACAAGCCATTAAATACAACTCCCTATTCGTATAGTATGCAAACATATACGTATACAAACATTTAATCTAAATTGCATATAAACCAAATAAAATTTTTTTTTTAATTTCAAATTTCCTTACAAGATCGTCCAAAAAGCGACATAAAACATAGACATGTTGGTTGTTGTGGTAGCACTATCATAAACCTTTTCAAGACGTGATTAAGCGCAAAAACAATAAATAATGCATTATATTGTCAACCATGTTAAACAATAAAATACTACGTAATAAACTACCAAATTTACCAACAAGAATCAGAATTCAATGTTTTGTATTTGTATAAAATGTTCTATATGTTTTGTCTAAAAATGCACCAGACCATATCTACAAATTTTCGGAACATGTATGTCTAGATTTTTATCTATGGACATTCTACACATCCCAATGATGGGCACCTTTTTATACTTTTATTTTTGTGTCCCAGTAGTCAACTATCTATTATTATTGTCAAAATATCTGCTCTAATTTACTCATGGAAAATTACTTCGCTAAATAGCTTCACAGAATATGTATTATACTGTATATAATGGTGAATAATATAGACCTAAAGGTAGACCAAATAGAGCTCAGTGGGCATAGGTTATTTACAGTGTTTACTCATTAAGTGTGTTTCACAGCAAGGTTAAAAAGGTACACTTAATCAGATTTTATTTCATTCAACCTCATTGCAAAGGTCAATTGTGACAACAATTACAAATGTGTATCATAATGTGTCATAAATTTCTGTAAAGTGCTGTAATACTGTAATTCCTTAAATACATAGATATAGAGAGCGAGTTGGGTGGGGCAGCAGTTAGTAGAGTGGGACAGCAGTTAGTCGGGTGGGGCAGCAGTTAGTCGGGTGGGAGGAGCACTGGAGCATTTGTACCCGAAAGGTCATGTATTCGAAATCACCTACCTGTCGACTTTTCTATGATGATCCTCAGCATGTCATTTATCCCTGATGGCTGTAGTAAAGCCGTCTCTAAAATTGGTCGCCGTGTGATATCATCATCGATGGATATGCGATCGTGTAAGGTATTGTATGTACGCTGAATAGCTGCCATAAACATTCACATCTAAAACGCATCTTAGAGCCTTCATTGTCTGATAGTAGAGGTCTATAAATGTTGTACGTCACGTTTTACACAGAACTGATTGGTGCATGGTCAATGTTTACCTTGACAAAATTACCTGGAGCTTGGTGTCTATGGATTTATCCGGTTTCCAAGAATAGTCACCCGAGAAAATACCCTGTCCAAACTTGGCCCTGTAATTGCCAGACAGTACTTTTATATTCCTTCATAGAAATGACAAAAAAGCCTTGAAAATTGTAGAACAGTCAGAGAAATAACTGTGGACATAAGGAGACATAACAGGACGTCATTCTACAATCAGATATGTGGAAAAAAACACTTTAAACAATGCCCTAAGTACCAAGAAATGACCAGCGGATACAGACTAATCAATAATTATCATCCAAGAATCACAAATCAACCAGCAGGATGATCTGATCACAATTCACGATGATCCGATCGCAATCAACATAAACATATTGAGGCCGGATGATAATCACTACAAGCTGATGAGAAATCATAAATGAAACAATGTTTTTAGTAAAAACACCCCAGTGAGGTGTGTGCTCATGTATCTGCTACAAGCTGATGAGAAATCATAAATAAAACACTGTTTCAGTAAAACCACCCCGTTGCGGTGTGCGCTCATGTATCTGCTACAAGCTGATGAGAAATCATAAATAAAACACTGTTTTTAGTAAAAACACCCCGTTGAGGTGTGTGCTCATGTATCCGTGTGAATCATAGTAGTGACTGACACACTTACATTTGTACGTTGAAGTCGTGAGTTGGGCTTTGCGAGGCCGACTCGAACAGACGAGAGGCGGCATCTACGTACCTGATGGGAGATAATCAAAATACACGTAGTTACGGCGGCCGCAGTGCATTCGTTAGAAACTCCGCTATTCAGGTGAGAAGTAGCCAGTTACTAATCTTTATAAACAAAGGTTTCACCCCATCTTCCCAGAGAGGGAATGGTGTTAATAGGGGTAGCCCATGTGATCCTTTGATAGCTGGAGAGAAATGCACAGAAAAAACCTATACGTGTGATGGTGCTCGATCCCACACCTTCCGGATAACCGGTCTGGTGCTCTACCAACTGAGCCCAGATGGGATGGTCTTGCAAATGAGATTTGTTTTCAAGTGGGATATTGTAAAATATCTTAAGCGTATACAGGTAAATTGCAGTGTAACTGACATTTACCACCATTAATAAAGTAGGACTAAAACCTTGTCTTTTAAGGGGTGAGGTGTTCCCCTACACTGATTAATGATCCATTGTGTCCTGATACCTTGGATAAAATAAGTAATTGGTGAATACCACGTGTTAGATTTAATTTATGTTTAATAGCTCTTTCAGTATAAAGCATAGTGTGGATTAATGTGTACCAGATCACAGCAATTACCTTCTAAGAAATGAAGGCATGGTGAAGACCACCTGCATGACCGAGTTCATGTAGCAACTGTTGCCTAGGTTATGGATGCCAGTGTAGCCCGGTCCGTACAGAGGGGTGAGGGCAGCGCCAGACTCTTGGATTACATCCCATTCCCGAGCCTTCTGGTTCAGATCTATCTCCAACTCAGCCATCGTCTTCTCTGTCTGCGGCACAACAACAAGTCTGCTACACCAATGACAAGTATGCTAGATGACATGTCCGCTAGCCGAAATGTCTGCGAGCCAACATGTCTGCTCGATGACATGTTTGCTAGATGATATGTCCGCTAGCCAACAAGTCTGCTAGAACAGTGACAAGTTTGTGACTTAATGACAAGTCTGCTAGACAACATGTCTGCTAGCCGACATGTCTGCGAGCCAACATGTCTGCTAGATGACATGTCCGCTAGCCATCAAGTCTGCTAGACAACATGTCTACTAAACAACATATCTGTGATATGACAAGTCTACTAGATGATGACAACTCTGCTATATTTTCTAGAACTTAAAAACCCCTTAAGAAAAACTTCTAGAGAACACAGTTGGGTCAGAACATGGCAAGTGTCCAGCGGGGATCTCGAAGTTTTCACTGTCTCAAAGGTGGGAAAATGGCAATCACTGCAGTGAGGGGGGTTAGAGCACCATCAACCCCAAAAAATTATACCCTCACACAAAAAAAGTTTCTAGGTTTGTAATACGTTTGATATTTTAAATTCATATAAATATATATGAGATCAAACAAAAAACACAATTCCACTGAGCTAGAAATTGGGGCTAATTACTAGGGTAATCATTGTGTAGGTCATTCTTAGCCCTTTACAAAGCTGTTCGTGTGGTTAACATGACCAACAGTGACCCTCAGTTATAAAAGGGGGGGATAATATACTACAACATATGACCGGTGACTTATTAAGATCGAGTCAATACCTCCATAACGAAACCAACTTGATCTAAATGATCGAGCATGCTCCACACTCAGCAGCCATGTTACTCGTACTGAGACAGCGAACGGATCTAAAAAATCTTAGCTGGCATATTAGTGACGAATCCAGCGCTCGCCCTAGTCAAGCCACAAGGGCAGACTGGCGCTTGTGTATATAGGTATTTACAACATCGTTAAATCACAGGTAGATTCGAGTCTTTATCGTTCCAGGGATATATACGAGGAGCACTAGTCAACTGTATAAATGCGAATTTATAATTTATAATTAGAACGTTCACCACTAATGGCGACGAGGTGCTTGTAGTGGTCAACAGCACCACACTGTTGATAACAAGTAATAAAAAATAATACAAATAAAGGTACTAAAGGTAAACAATCGCAAAATAAAACAAGACACTGATACCTTGGTCATGGCAGCAATGTTGATGCCCCAGTGTAAGAGGTGCTTGGAGAGATATGGATCTTCCACCATGTCATCCTCCTCGTATGAGAACACATCTACAACCATGGTGACAATACACCTAAAGAGGAGGTAACAACGTATCGACTACCTAGGGTGAAGTTTAATGCTTTAAGCTTTTCATATATGCATGTAGGACTTTGAAAAGCAAATTAAATAGAGCAGATTGAATGCGGAATGATTGAGTATGTGGCAGCATGAGAGCGCATGTCAGGAAAGAAAACTCAGAAGTTTTCAAGTCCATAGTCATAAAATCCACAGTAAAAAACGGAATTGGCTGAGTGGCGCTTGATACAACCTATGATATAGTACCATACATAATTCACTTCCATGGTGCCATTACAGTGTCTAGATACACATTGATATTGTATCACCCTGCAGGGTATACAGACATAAGACGCAGCTACACTGACCTCCACCCTTCTCTGTGATCGTGCCAAGCTTCACAGCGAGCGGGTACTTCACGTCATCGTAGTGCTCGAGGGCGTGATTATTGCCCCCGCTGCCATCGTAGAATTTACGCCCGCACAAAATTGTCCCGTCTGTGAGGTTGAGCCAGAGGTTCGTGGTTAGTTCGCATCTCTCGCATTTCCAACCGCTCGGTGGAATTGACTTCCCGTTGTCGAGCTGCATGAGGTTTTGCGCGAACCTGCGAGTGACAGGAAACTCTGTCTATACAGTCAGGACCTCGACTGTAAAACCGTGTCGTGTGGTGAGAATTAGCGAGTAAATCAATTCTCAAAAAAAATAACTGGAGAGAAACAAAGCTATATTTATTCGTTTTGCGATATTTGCTCATTTTACATTTATCGTATTCTTAATTTCAGTATATGTTGATTTGTAACTGCACTTACTGGAATGCAGATTGTGACATGTCAGTCACCCCAGGCTAATCGATAGTACAGTGCTACTGATGATTTATTGATTACTCCATAAATTCTCAAATTTTACACAATTCAATTGATAAGACATGTCTTAAGTCCCAAATATGTATCAAAGATGTTGAATGCAAAAAATGTCTTAACTTGTTCGTTTGTTGCAAGAAATTTACTACCTATTGACAAACTAGGGAAAATGCTTTCTAAATGTATATAAAAAACACTGTGTGTTGTTACAAAACAGGAATATGCCACATTAAATGGGAAGTGCTCAGGTATTTTGTACCTGGATATAACCCTTGCCTCGCCATCCCATGTTCCAGACATGGCAGCAGCCTCCTCTTGTTTCAGGGGGTCATCAGCTGCCATAATACCTGCGACTGCCAGGGACACCTGCATTGTACCCGATGAAGTATACATGAATACAAAAGTTTGTGTCACTTATAACCTTAGTTATAACACCTAACTTGGATAAGACCTAATAAACTAAACTTGTATAAGACCTGAAAATCTAAACCTGTATTACACCTGACAATCTAAACTCATATAACACCTGACAAACTTGTATAACACCTGACAATCAAACCTTGTATAACACCTGACAATATAAACGTGTATAAAACCTGACAATCTAAACTTGTATAATACCTAATAAAGTAAACTCGTATAACACCTAACAATAATATACAATAACTCAAATAACTCGTACACAATACTGATAAAACTATCAAGACATATAATACTTATAATTTCTAGTACTAGTTGAGTTGTGATAAGACAAAATGGGCAATATTCTGCATCAACGATTGTAAAATTCTCCATACAATCTCTGTAAGATTGTGGTCGGTGAAATATGGAAATTAACATTGGTATCTAGATATCAAACAACGATAACATGTGTTAATAACCAATATATATAAAGAGAATAATACATTAATTTCTTGTGAGATATGATTTCAACAATTCATAAAATGCTAACTATTGGTGGTATCTCACTAACATATGTTGCTCTGAAAAATATTACCACACCAACAAACAGCCACAATCAGTGTCTATAAAACACCTGAAGGGGGAGGTCCTGACAGGGTATTTCTAACCAATCGGGCATAACAACGATCGATGTGGTCTCTTCAAATTCGAATTGTTTCTCGTCTGTATCGAAGCCTCCCTCGAGACCGATAGCCAGACGCGTTGGTTTCTTCAGCGGCGGTGAGTCGTCGACTTTAAATATCTTAAAAGAAACCATCAATAGTATGTATGTAAGTATAAATTGGAGATTAACCCTCTCCCTGGGCCAGTATTGGTCCTTTAAAGAGTAAAAATTATGTATTTATATCCCGTACTTTAAAGCCACTTGCGCAGCTTGGCAAATGATGGTTTGCAAGGACTCACAAGGAGGGGGGGGGGGGTGGCAGCTCTATAACAGGCGTCGGTAAGCCACTCATAAATTTACTTTCCTAGTTTATCTGAATTTGTCGCCACAAAGATATTTCACCAGAACTTATTGTTGGCTAAGTTGACCAGAGCAATCGGGATAAAGTACCTCGCCCAAAGATACAAAAGAAAAACACAATAGCATTGCCCGGATTCGAACCTCTCACCTTCTGGTCTGGAGGCCGGCGTTCTACCACTGAGCTATCTCGTTCCCAATAAACAAAGCGGGTCTACAGTTAACATGACCAACAGATTGACCCGCGTTATAAGGAAAAGGCGAGGTTCTGGTGCTACTCTATAATTAAATGTCAGTCAGCCACACAAAATTACCTCGTTATATGCTCGCTTAAGTTATTGTTATAACCCATTCCATATCTTTCTCAAATTATTACATACATATTAGTTCCAAACTGAATTGCGATCTGGTAAACTAGCAGTTCATTAGAAATGGTTAATGCATTATTTACTGGGGCAACACGATCTATAGCACTGGATGAGACATGTCCACTCAATAAGATTCTATACTGTACCACGATATGTAGATCAACAACAGTAAATCGGATCACTTCACATCAACATGTTACGGCATCTTTATTAGAAATTTCTAGTGAATTTTGTGAAACGAAGAGCACACAAATATCACTATAGAGACGAATGCTGAAACGAGTGTAGATAAAGATCTAATCCATGTGCATTCCATCATTCCACGAATGTGGCAGTTGAAGATTTGGGCATCTCACCTCTTTGCGAATCCTTCTGAGATGAAGATAAACGACGTGGCCCGTACTTTTGTGATAAAGCTCAAGATGCCTTTTGCCTAAGCCGACGAACGTTGTGAGACTTATGTACAATCCATCGGGACTCTCCTATATATACAGCAAACATGACACATTAGAGAAAACTTGGGCCCAAATGAGGAACACCGAATTGCGGTAATGTATGCGGTTTTATTTGAATATTCGAATTGTGGTAATGTATGCAGCTTTATTTGAATATTCGAATTGCGGTAATGTATGCGGTTTTAATTATTAGTATTACATGGCTCACATTGCTAGCATTAGTGGAAATTTTAATAAAGCAAAGTCAAGATATATATATGAGCTTATGTCTTCTCTTTATAGTTACTGACGTTAAAAACGACATTGTGCCCATTACTTTGATGCCATACATTATGTGATTTATGGGAATATTGTTATATTACCGTAACTTAGTGTAATTATGGCAGTGTTAAGTGTAATACTGTACGATTTGGCGTACACTATCTGCTAATTCTCACTTTGGCAATGTACATGGAGTGAATACTTGGGATTAATACAATATTGTCTTGGCATGGTATTTAATATACCAGTTGAACATTTACTACGGGGGCAGTTTGTGTAGCGATTAGATTCCCACTGTCGCCAGTATACTAGGTATGTGGAGTTTTTCTAGAGAAAAGCACGCTAAACCCAGTTGGTCCATGTGTAGCCCTTACAGTGTGGACTGTGGATATGTGAGGGCTTCTTTTCTCGGCGGTGACTGTGTTTCAGATGCTCTCTGTAGTCATGATGGCACTGACCTCTCCCCTCGCTTGTCATTTCTTAGGATATAATCATCTACTATCACAGACTTATGGGACTGTGCAATGTATGTAAGGAGTCTGTAAGGAGCCAGTATGAGTTGGAAACCAGGTGGCATAAATGGAAGAAGTGTTGTTCACCAAGTCGTTGGGTATTCACCAAGTCGTTGGGTGTTCCCCGCACCTTAAATGGGGCTAATCCATTTGTCATGTTAGGCTACACAATAATTATCTAGCTATTTCTACCTTACTAACTAAGTATTTATTGTATTGCTTATACATAAATCAGACTGAGCCTATAGTTGCATATTCAACATATTCAAAAAAAAAACTACTATGTTGTATGCCAGCAGTAAATCTCTGTATATATGTATATATGCTAGGCACTATATCTAATCATAACACACTGGAGTATCGAATGAGTACACGCATTCATCCTTATAGACCCGATCCGACGGTTGAGGAACTCGTATGGATTCCAGATACGGTCGTAGAATCTCTGCCATCCTCTTACTTTATTCTGATAAAGCTAAAATAAAAAAAAATCACTGATTAAATAAACAAATCAAATCATACAAAAAAGTACCATGATATTATTAGTGGGGTTCCTCTACTTTCCTCATTCCTCTACATTATCTAAACTTACCGTAGACATACCGCAATCCTTATTTAATAATGAACGTTCCAGATGTACAGGGTTCTAAGATTATAATTTCCCTTCAATACCGCATTAAATGCCGCGGACATTCCTTAATGCTGTCTGGTGTGATTGCGTCTGGCGTTAGGATTATAAAGAGAGGTGGCAGCTCTTTGTCGACACTTTCTACATATCTCCTACATACATTGTACGTACGGTGCACCAGCACTCTGTTGTCAGATAAATCATTAATTATGTTCTTTAATCAATGTTGTTACCACGTTGTTGTTTTGTTTAGCTTGAATGATTATGAGTGCGTGCAGCCGAAGTTATGGAACATTAAACATGTACAATTGCTAAACAAAAACATCCCAAGACCTAAATGCCCTTGATAAAAATCCAAATAAAATCTCTCATAAAATAAAAACATAAAATCATTGTCTTGTGGGGTCTACAGATAATGGGATGAATAATTACCAATTAGCCAAGAATAATCACGCTACGATCAATTGTGAAAGTTGAACAAACACAAAAAATACACGAGAACACCACCGTCGCTTGGCATTCAACACTGCAGGCGCATCTGTTTACTTAATAATACAAGAGTGTAAATATCGGCACATCGATCGATTATACTATTGAATGCTGCGTAGATAAGTTCACAGATATATCCTAGGGATAATGTAACTATCGTCTATCGTTAGACGTAATTGATCGTAAATAATTCGATAATAAAAAATGGCAGCCATAACGCGCCTCGATTTTTATGCGCATTGAAACTCTGGACCCGTGACCCATGTCAAAAGAAGTCTGGACTGTATGTGTAAATTAAGAGTCATTGGGAAAAAACTCCTAGTGTGGAAAATAGTGTAGAATAAAATATCAATCTATAATAAATGGAAAAATTGCCATGATAGTGCACCTTGAATGTCCGTGTTAACTTAGCGATCTCTATACACATGTAGAAGGTCAGATTCTGTCAGAGTGGATCTCGTTGAATCGTCTCTAGCAAGGATAATACTGGTACCAATAAAATAAAGGTGGAATTAATTTAGTTTCATTATATACTAGAAAGACGTTAATCGCGTAAGTGATTACGAACATAATAAGTAATAAAACCAATTTACATGTAATCTCCTTCTTGTTCATCTATACATTAGCAAACAGGGCCATCTGGCATCTCATCCGCATTTACGTGTTAGTAATTATTAAGGGTTATCGTTAGACCTATACCTCTACTTTCTATATATATATATATATATATATATATACATATATATATATATTCGTCTTTAGACGAATGACGGACTTAGTGACCGGCAATAGGGCGTCGGACGGTATATAAGAAACAAAGACTCAGTCTGAACTCGATGTTATTTTTTAACTAAGTTTGTTCAAACTAAGTGACCAAATAAAGGTCTTTCGACAACAATGAGGCGGTTTCAAATAAATAACAAGAGCAGAAATACTGCTAGTATTACTAAATACTAACGGTAGTGGTATTATTTACTATTAAACAATTCCTAATGTTCACAGACACTTTTCCGTCATGGGTTGCAGATGATTACTGTCAATCAAGATCCATTGCGAAATAGAAACTTCCCAAAGGTATCCATATTAAAATACCATATATACGCTAATGAATTCAGTGATTGAGAATGTATTAATACCGTTGTCAACAGGAGGGATATCCGAATACTATACACAATGTCATTGACGACGATTACACTAAACAATAGGTCTAATATTAACACGAAATTTAAATTCATATATGACATTTTATACATTCTACAATACATTTTACATAGAAAATCATTTCTCGGCAAAAAGTATTCTTAATCACAATGTTTTGGTATAAGATGAACCAGATTCTGAAATAACACTAGTAATTTACACATATCTTAAGATGGAAAGATTCATATCTTAACCTAATCTTTGTCTTGTAGACAGTGAAACCGATTTCTTGAAAAAGAATCACAGCATTCAGAGTATCTTGGTGATAGCAGATTGTCATGAAAATTCCGCCGAAAACTAAGCATTATCAATATTTGCAGACTTTTCATAAATAGAGAAATATATAAACTCGAATGTGGCTTTGAAATGTCACAAATTTCCCACCAGCGGGCTGCTGTAACAGTATTGGCTACGGGTATTTTTGGACACATTAACCTGTGTTTGACATCCACCTTGGAACTGACGTTACTTTTTCTGTTGCGAGCCAGCAACCCTTCCAGGACATTTCTCCGTGAGTCTGAGCGATACTGTTGACAGGTTGTAGGCAGCTGGCACGAAAGTTATGTTCAGATGTATTTGTTGCGAGCCAAGAAAAATTTTGAGAGTAAAGATGAACAAGAGCTGCAAGAAAAGCGCGAAAATTACAAAGTACGCCAGAAGAAAGCTCGCCAAATCCAGGCAGGAGGACGGACTTCGAGCATTTTATTTAACACGTCCGAAGCAAACAAATCTCCGTTAAATTTCAATGTAGACAAAGACGAATTGACTGAATTGCCCGATGGATCTGTCCACAAAAATAGTATTAAAACCGCAGACGAAAATGCGCAACTTAGACCTGCTGGGGTATATTTATAGTTATACTTGCACTTAGGTTTTTATTTTTATAATATAGTATGTATACATTTAATTGTACTTAATATATTGGATAATAGAATGAATGAATACTGAATGAGAGTGCAAGGAGAAAAAAAAATTTGGCCTTTGGAGGGAATGTACAAAGGCAAAGATATATAGTATCAGGACTTCTTAGTAATTTTTAATGTGGAGATAGTAACTATTTAGCTCACGGTAGTTCATTTCAGAAATAGCCTGATTACTAGGTTAATCGGTGGGTCAGCCATCTTTCTGACCCTTGACAACGCTAGTAGTTAACACAACAAAAAGTATTAGCCTCAGTTATACCTCTGAGGGATTAGTAAAAATACCGTAGTTAGAAATCCTCCAATCCTGGGCAGAGAGTTGACTATTGTTCATTCATGCCACCGGTTCCAGACACATACAGCCTACTGTGGCACACGCCCACCCCCTCTAAGTCAGTGATAGTTGATGAGTATTTATAGTGAAGTGATGAGGTAGTGAAGAGATGAGTTCCACAGAAACCATCCAGAGTGCTGCCGACACTCAGCCAGTCAGACGGAAAAAGCCCTTACATAGCCACATTGGAAGGGCTACCCAGGCCTTCATAGATCACTGTAACTTAGTAATAGTAGACTCCAAAAAATCATTATGTCATGGTTGGCTTATTGTTGGGTCTCGTCATACTTTTAGATTTCTAATAGTAGAATGTCATATTCTGCATGCTGCGCATGTAATTATAATGATATTCACAGACTTACCTTTATTATTTCGTGGGATTGTTTTTTGAATGATTATTGAATATCTGAGTATATCTAAGTGAGCTAATATGCATGAATAAGCCTAGGCGCTCTACCAGACAATCATCTACCGTGACCATTACCCAGCCTAGATACAGCAGAGACAGTTTTG
>WURV02187547.1:0-12696 GCA_011762755.2 Epimenia babai | reverse complement strand
ATAAATTTGTAAAGTGTCTTTGATAGCCATGTGTTAAAAGGGCACTATAAATCAATAAAATTTCATTTCATTTCAATCTGACCTATGATTGAGAACAGAGAAAGCCCCTCCGATCTTACGAACTTTCCTAGATTTCAGGCATCGATCGCAAAGTTAGTAGATATGATTTAGTGGCGACCAAAATATATTGTCTGATATTAATATTGCTACACAAAAGGATTCCTAGAATCAGACCTTGGCGTTTTCGTTGGCGAGACGACGTCATATGACGTACTTCGTGTATTTTGGTCCCCTCAATCGTAAGTTATATTTTGTATAACCGTGGTTGTATAATTTTGTACCTGTTTGCTTGGCTCGCACATCGAATAGAATTGTTAGTAAAAAATACTCATTAGTTTTTGAATACAAAATGAAATGTTACAAAATTACGACATAAACGTTAAATAAAATCAATATAATATGCGTTAAAATAAACCATGTGAAATATTAATCATTAAATATAGCTTATTGTGGAATAGGATAAGATAAAATAGCGTATTATATTTTTGGAACAATTCACGGCTGTGTGTGAAGGAAATTACGGTTCTGAAAAGCGATACATTTCTAAGATGTTAGTTATAACAGTAAGATGATAGTTATGTCGGATTTTCATTACTCCAATTATTACAAGCCAACTATTGGTTCAAGTTAAAAAGGTTCTTTAAGAAAGGACCGACAAACGATAATTCCGTGATGTGGTACGCGCTTCTGAGGAGGGAAAAGCGTATAAATCGGGCTTTAGACGGCGAGCACGACCGATTCTGATCGCCTACATTTATAGTGTATAGTTAGGTGCGTCGATGACGGCTCCACCATATCGGAGGCAACGCAACTCTGAGACTGCGGACAGCGGCATCTGTCAACAAAGTTTCACGTTTACTTACAAATGTACACGCAACGGCAATACCCCGACCAGTCGTCCCGTGTTTTATCGTCTACCTTCGAAATATTCGTCTATATTAATAGTTATTTTCTCATTCTCAGCAATTTCCGTAAAGGACGCGCAACCTGGGAGCGGTCCTCCTACTACGTCTATCCTTTTTCGTGATCTTACTTTTATCAGATTCACTTAATTTCATTTCTACTCGATTCCTATTTTTAACAATTTTCATAACTCCATGTGGCTTAAAAGATCGAAATTTGTTTCCAATTTTTCCCTTAAAATAAGAAAACATGGCATACATTTATATGCATGTACAAGTAGATAAGGACAACTGTCAGAAAGGAAGACGTTCCAAGGATGAGCTATTCAGAGCTTCTATGAAAGCCAAGTGTCTTAGAAATCTAGGCTAATAAGTACCTTTCAATTAAATATATTCTAGTCTCTTTTTTTAACATTGTCTGTTGGGCTGATCGCGTTGCATAGAACAGGGGGCGTGCATCTAGTCGCTGATTTATGATTGGCGTTAGTGATATCGCGACATATATGAGGGAATTGGGCGGTATTAATAATGGCAATGCAGACTGCTGTCCCGTGATACTGTATCAGAGATAAATGCGACTCACAAGTGTTCGATGATATCACAGGATCGGCGTGGAATGTAAGATGTTCTGACCCAGTCGCATAAAGCCCAGCCACACGTCATTCCTGGAGAGCAGCGAATCACGTTGTTTCTGTAGATATCAATGTCCCTGGAATCCTGCAACGAAACGAAACATTTGTGCGACAATAGCCCACTGACGCTAGTCAACTTTTTTACTTAGAAGCCACCATATTATATAAAGATGCACCGCATAGGTTCTGAAGTTCTGAGATTCGCTACAGACGGTCCATTTTATTGATCTATTTTTATTCTTATTTTTAACAAGCTGCATTCAAAGATTAATGTCCTTTGATTGGTAATTTCTTAATATATCGATTTATTGATTGATCGGATGATTCATTGATTTATCGATTTATTAATTGATCGGATGATTGATTGATTTATCAATTTATTAATTGATCGGATGATTGATTGGTTTGTGGATTGATGGATTTTTAACAGTATTATTGAATTAACCTCGCTATTTATGTCTATTAAAGGCTGCCCAACCGACGGTGAAGTCGTCAGCTTACTATATCAACATCGAAACGTTGGTTGCCGTGATAATCATGTTCGGATCAAGAAAACAGGTAGCATCATCTTATCGGCTAATTAAGGTCAGGATTCAGATGGTGTATTTCATTAGGTGGCGACTGGTAACACACGGAATGTACGGACTGAAAGGAGCCCAGTCGAAGAGATAACAGAGAAAATACCAGTAGATGAAGTGATTTTAAGAGGATAGGATGTTAGAAACTAAACGAACATCAACATCCCATCGATCGAATTTTCGTGTAATTTCTTAGCGTCACTTACGCTGTTCTTTCGTCAGTGTCGTGTCGGAGCTAACGTTGCGTTTTGACCACTGTACAGATATCCGGGCATACGCCGTTACCCCGAATAAATATAGAGAAAACAAGCCTGAACAACGACGAGTGAGTGGAGGGTTTAGTTGACTAAACGTTACCGTCGTTACAATATCGAGACCCGGAATAGTCAAATTCAGCTGTGCAGTAAAAATCGAAGAACAGCTAAGACAGGTACAATATCCGCAGAGACAGGTTGTAACATGATACGGAGAAACGTCCCAGTGTTATTCTTCCTGTATAAATGCACTTTTTGCCTTTTTAGTGGTCGGAAGCTTGAATTCTTCTCCTATTGCGTCGGTTTTGCCCATCCGTCAACCTCAAACCAAACTTTTTTCATTTCGCTTTTGAACCCCCTTTCTACCTCCTAGACTGTCTCTTACGGGTTTTCCCACGCACCTCTGAGCATATCTTCACCGGTCATATTTTACACATGCCCATATCAATCCAATTGTCTCATTCCGACCTCAACTGACACACTGGCCCCGCCTCTTTCATCCTCTTGGCTTCCTCGTTCCTCATTTTATCTCTCAAAGTGAGAAATCCCTATCTAATCATCATCGACTAATATTTTGAAATATCAAAAAATATCGAACGGAGGGAGTGACATTATCTATGATCAGAGGCGCAAAGGCACCTTCTAATCTCAAGTGGTACGGTAAATATGGTATTTCAAATAGTTTAATATCCCGTACAAAGGGTAAGCCTATTGTTATCGATTATATTATCTGCCTCCGG
The DNA here is from genome assembly GCA_011762755.2 of Epimenia babai. NCBI lineage: Eukaryota > Metazoa > Mollusca > Solenogastres > Cavibelonia > Epimeniidae > Epimenia > Epimenia babai. The sequence continues at coordinate 9,530 of WURV02187547.1, read as the reverse complement.
ATGTTTCGGATGACGTCACATCGTGTCTGGGTATCTGGGTAGTCTACTAGTAATAATACTAGTAGCTAAAGGTCGAATATACCAATTAATATACCATTAACTTATTTCTCTTTTTCATTGCTAATACAAATATTATATCAACCGATGACCTCTGAAATATCCCCACTAAATACATGTCAAATAAAACGTCGTATCAGGACAGGAGAGTTATCTACTCGATGGTCCCAAATTAATGACAAAACTTTGGTGTTATCTTGAAGGTCACTTCACTGCCATCGCCATTAAGCGAATGTTGAGCTATCGAGGGAATATCTTAGATCGGTATCTCAATTGGAATGTGCGAAATGATCTATAATATCAGCACTTGTGAGATAAAGAGATTCGTTGGTGACACTACAGAGCCATTGGTCTTAGGACCGACCCACGGCGAACTCCACAAACGAGCAATATACCGTATGTATGCACGAATGAGCCAGGATTGACACGTAGTCTGGTCTCTTGCCAAGCTAGGTGAAATTTGTTAGTACGAAGTCGCTGGAATAGCCCTGTCTGTTATTGTGGGAGAGTTTGGGCGGGTCAGGGCAGACATTTCTCAACATTCACGGCGTTAGTTCCGAATGTAAACGGAGATAGCCAACCGAGGCTGAACACACCCCTAGATCTGTGATAGAATGCATCTTTTGATCGAGATGACGAAGTAGCTGAGAGGCTGCGCCGTGAAGAAATGGCATCAGCTTCCGAAACACAACACATCGGAGACCTTGCCAAACGAGACAGTCACGATTCCAATTTGTCATACAAACACCCGAATAATGAATGCTACATGAAATGTGGAATCTCTCTAAGTGAAATCATACCACGAGGGAGAGAAACTGCAAAGATGAAAAAAATCAACACTATATTATAAGTTAGGGCATCTCGGCATCCCTATATTATCATGACAACGGTAAATTAAAAGGAAAAATCACAATGTCTTGAATTCGGCGCTGTTTAATTCATCAAATCTGATCTCTGTCGTCAGCAATAAATACACGATATAGGTTACAATGTGGGCCTGCTGATGGCATTTGAGTGACCTATTTATTGACCTAGTTTTCTCTCTAGGGATTACTACGAATAATACTACAATATGGGGAATTTTCCGTCTAGTCCAATAACGTTCCTCAGGGAGAGTTCCTTAACGCCGAGACATTTCTCATTCTAACGGTCCCCGAGAAGATGAGGTACGATAATAGTATCGCGGTTGGTTACGCAAAGATTCCACATATTCTGAGCGTGTGAAATTGATTAATATTCAGATATCTTACGGTAACGGGGGAGTTGAAACATTATTTCTAAAACAAGCGTCGAGCCGAGTATTCGTGTGGATTTAACATAGTATAATTTGGTCGTACCTTAAGCGTAATATTTATTTATCTGTTATCGTAGATTAAACAGATGATATAAAAGAAACTTAACGACTGGAAATACTTTCTAACGACGGAAACCAGTAAAGAAGATGAAGAGGTTTCATGCAATCCCATATCAAGGAGACTAGTAGAGTCCTCTGGCTTTCTGATAAATTTCTTTCGATAGAAAGATTCCCAAAGATGGCAAAGATTACACGTCATTAGCACCAGAGACATTCGCTCTCAACAAGAATTTAACGTAACATTCGACTCTGTGGAGGTGGAGACGTCACGTGCATCAACAAAACCTCATTTTCGCTTTAGTAAACCCAAGCGTTAACACCTTCGTGGGTAAATCGGGTATTAGCGATTATTCAGTTAGTGCCAGTATATATCGTATTGTTATAATACGTATAAACTGCCTCGGAAGAGGGCGAGCGGGTCATGGAGTGCACCCAGTATCTAATCTGGCGGAACACTCACAGCTCACATGAAAGCTGTTTGGGTTCCCAATACGCAATCGCGATTCCGCTTCGCGTGCCTTTATGAAATGTTAGGAATTGTCAGTGAATAGCTACTTAGTAGAAGTGTACCGAAATTTGTGGAATGTGTTGAGCAATATAACCGATATAACAGAAATAATTGATGATAAGTGGCTAATACTGCGGGTAGTCACGGAGGAGGAGGGCGAATTATGCCGATTTTGCAATTATGAATGAGGTTCGGTGCGCGCAGAGAGTAAAACAGCGCGTTTAGAACGTGAGGCCCGTAACAACCTGGTTTTAAAATGATTTTATGAACTGATGCAGTGCATAGTCAAACGAATTTCCGCTAGAGAGGTTCGCTTCAAAGTGTAGAGCAGTTTGATACGAACTCGGAAATAATTATCCGGTAAGTATTTTGCAGAAACAAACTCGAGCGTACACTATTCAGAAACCATACGAATTCTGACAGATTTAGAGATTAGTATTTCCCCAAACAAACTCGGACATACGGAGAAAGTAATTCTTATAATCCCTGAAATTGGAATTTCTAAAAAAACGTGTAGTAAATATGAACGCAACAGATTTTCATTTTCCTGTCCCTCTGATTAAATACAGTAATCGAGCGTGTCTGTTGTTCGAATAATACCAAAATGCTAATAATAAAACGGTAGCACTTATCGGCTTTTCCGCTAAGTTTATCATACTGATGTACGAGAACTTATGTTAATCTTCCTGTCGAATAGTCGACAAAGTGCCATATTTTTTTTTATGTTTTAGTAACTAACTGGCGGCTCGTAACAAGAATACCCAGCGTATCTATACGCGTTGCGAATTTAACGTTTTTACAACGAAAAGTGTAAAACCTGGTAACAACGTACCCGTTTCAATCGATACCGTCTCGGCGCGCCTAAAACCGTAGAATCCATCGCGATCACCACCGCCAACACGAGCAGGACAGGAACTACACTTCGGTGTGGCATTTCAATTACAGTTAATAATTTTAGCTCGCGTTATTCAACAAACTGCCGATCTCCGAAGTTCGTCTGGACAATATACAAAAATATTGCTTTATCAATAACGATATTTTCACCAATGTGTTTCAGATCTTGCGAACGGGTGATGCAATATTAAGATTGCTGTGTCGAGCTGTCGCTTCTAGAGTTGTACCCACGTGGGGAGTCATTTTATACCAGCCGATCCACCCACAATTCCCGCGCCGTTACGCATTGGTCGCCGATGATTGACAAGTGCTAACTCACGCTCACGTCAAATAATTACTCATTCCTGTATCGGCCATACCGAGTTAGCTACTCTTAATCTTACACGTTCCGGGACGCGTCCGCGGGGGCATTTAGGTGAAATATAAAACCGTTATATGGTCACAGCTTTGAAATGCCTCGTGCAGATAAAAACAACGTCGTTGCCATTGCCAAATAAAATATCGTGCGGCTGAACCATTTATGACAACACAACTAAATGCTTCTCTCGTCTCGATGTTGTTATCACGTCATCATCGCCATTTTTGTAGCGGTCATTTTCATTTGCCTGGAATCGCTCTAATACATGTCGTCTCTTTTCCATTTATGTCTACAGCAATTCGTACATCAATATAAAAGTCGTGTTTTCTCTCGCGCAGTTCAGACAATTTAATGCAGTACATCAAACAACCGCCTTCTCAACTTTTCGATAATAGAGGAGTGGGTTGCCCTGGACAAATTTCACAAATTTCGACTGACATTAAGTGTATAACACGATGATAGTGAGACTAAACTGTGATGGCAAAAGATAAACCCGCATCTCCAACTCACCTACAATTTTCAATCGTTGTTTGTATTAGTGCTTTACGGGGTCTACGGTGGTAATGCGAAAGTAGTGGAATATCTAGAAACTACAAGAAACATTCTTCAACATATATATATATATATATCGCGTTGTCTATACCAGCATCACCCCTCTACAGGGGCCTAAGTAGGCTGTGCTTAACAAGATGAACGATTTAGTCTTGTTTAATATGATGAGGTACATATGAAGGTGAAAACGGCCGATTTCAGTATATTTAAATACATCAATCCATACACGCTACTTGTTCCAAACGGGGCCTACAGATGTCGCACACTCCGCTAAATATGTGATGGTTGAAGGTTATCTAAAATAAGGTGACAGACAACATACGAAATAAAGGAAAGGTAACCTCTGCAGAGACCACCCAGAGAGGGCCTGAAATGCAATGAGGGTGGATGGGAGCAGCCCTTACATAACCACACGGAATGGACTACCAATATATTTGTGGGCACACTGGGGGCGTCTTGGGGCGTTCTGTTAAAGGGGCGTCTTGGGGCGTTTTGTTAAGGGGGCGTCTCAGAGCGTTTTGTTAAAACACCCCAGGTGTGGCGTGGGCTGCAGGTTCGGCCGGAAATAGATTCACCTCTCACGATCTAACCATTACGCTAACTTCGTCCGATTTCTATGATAGTTTGTCATCCACCGATATTATCAAACAACTTAGAAAATAAACATCTACTCATACAAAACATGAGTCATAAAATTAATAAAACCTTCGCGAGTTAAGTACATCGCGCAACGATTTTCTTGTAAATAAACACGTTGTGTAAGGTGTTTTCTTTTAGTCTATCCAGCGAAGCTATTAGCAGCGACTTCCGGGCTGCCATATCAGATTGACGTCATTATCTGCGCATCACGATCAAACTCGATATCCGTCGGTCGACGGAGTCGATTGCACCCGGTGACACGTTTATCCCGCGCCATACGTTCAAGACCGTCGCTATCTTCCTACGTGGCGTTTTACCGTCTATTTATCGTTCGGGATTATCTGGCGACGCTAATGCATCTTGGTAAACCACACGGCATTTGTTTAAAGCGACATTTATCATTCGAAAATCGCGTTAATGTTGTGGTCGTAGGTGCAGACGGTGTGATCATTTCGGTTCGGGTGACCGGTCAGTGGCGTTTATTTACCGAGCGACCCCCATCCTTCCACCAATCCAGAACGTAGCCAATTACAGCACGAATATAAATCTTCTAGATCTTGTTGACAGGATATCATTTGAGTGAACGGAAACCAAGAATTTTAATGAAATCCGCGAAAATTTGGAAATGCCGACAAAGTCTGTAATTAGGTCCATTTTTCGCGGAGTTGTGGAGACATTCAGACTTTTGTTGTCCCTTGCGATCGTATCTCGAAATATCTGTCTATTTTTCGCCGTTTTCCCTTATCTCCTTATTATCCTTCCTGGCTACGAATGTCCCATTGGGTAGGGCCGATATCCGTTCTTTCTCGCTCTCAACCCTATACTTGAAAATCGAGGAACTAGGGTACAAAATTTTAAGGCCTATTATAGCTATATATTTATAGCCTTGTGGTTGCAAACACGTAAACGGACAGACATGCGCCAGGCAAACGTAATCTCCTTCGCAAGGGGGGTAACTACGTACAGTACACAGAGTTAAAACACTACACCATAATTCCTTTAAAATATGTATAGTCTCTCTTGAGACTCCTTACCCATCCCATGCTTTTATCACATAGAATACGCCCCCACATTCTAAGTTTACTTGGCCTCGTGGTCTAGACCTCAACACTCAACTCCCGACTTTCCAATTCAATTACTTTAAATACCTACAATCGTGCCTTTACTTCATCTGCATACCTCCAGCCAATTAGCATCTTGGTTTTGACGTCACGGTAGCACTAATGGGCGATGTCCGTGGACCTTCATTTGTTCTCTTAATTACGCCATAGCATCTCCACCATTAGCGTATAATACTCACCTACACGATCAGCGGGTGAGCAAAGGAATATTATCCGACAACTCCATTACGGACACATCCGAAATCTGTCTTTCATATCGGAATTATTTCATTCAAAGGCCAACAGAACTAACTACACGATTATTTGCGCATAGAACGACGTTCGCCAACGCGTCGAGTTACGTCCCCTTAATGGACGCGAGGCAGTTGCACAAGATTGGGTTTTGCAGTATGGAGATGTTACGTTCTATGTTTACAACAGTTACTGTCGAGGGGAGACTTAAATTATTGCCAATTGCCGAATCAAAAATAAAAAATATCACGTGTTAACTAAAGCGAGCCATGCTGTCGTGACCAGCAACGAGATATGTATGTACCCCATATAATATACCCTATATGATATACCCTATATAATATAACCAATATAACATAACTCATATAATACACTCCATATAATATATATCGACAACTGTAATTCACTCTATGTAAATCTACCTTCCACTGAACTCTGTAGACTCCAAAAGTTGCAGAACAGCGCTGCTCGAGTTATCTCTCAGACCTCCCATTCCTCTCCCATCACTCCTGTTCTCCGCTAACTCCACTGGCTACCGGTCACGTCCTCCATAACCTACACAATCCTTCTCACTTACAAATGTATCCATGGCATGGCTTCTCCTTATCTGTCCTCGACAATCTCAATCAATATGTCCGTGCATCCAACCCGCTCGTCTTCGTCCCTCACGCTTGCAGTCCCCCAGACAAAAACGTGTCAATTTCGGGGATCGTGCTTTCTACGCTGCTGCACCACGCCTCTTCAATGCTCTCCCAGCCTTCACTCGACAATCTACAACTGTCAGATAATTCAAAAGCGATCACAAAACACACTTATTTAGCACTGCTTTCACTAAATAAAAAGGTAATGATGAAATAGTTCAACAGTAATTTATTAATTTACAACAACAATTTCAATGAATAAACACTTTCAAAGAGAGATGGCCTGGTTCTGTTTTTCACTAATTCTTCATATTGATGGCGACTTTGCCTACATGTGATTACCTTTTTTTCGACATTTGTTCTACTTTCCAGTGTATTATTCAACATTTTTATTTATTTCATGCTCACTGTAAATGTACATAATTTTATAAAACATTGATCTGTATTACCTGTATACTCTTAGGTGTTAATTTTATATAATTCAAGCAATTAAAAATATAGTCTTAGACCATTGGGCTACTGTTTCATGTAAAGTGTGTTTGACAGCTCAGTCAATAAGTACACTTTAAACAAATAACTTTCATATCATTCATTTCATTTCATACCCCATATATATACCACATATAACATACCCCATATAATATACCATATATAACATACCCCATATAATATACCATATAGAACATACCCATATAATATATTATATATAACATACCCCATATAATATACCATATATAACATACCCCATATAATATACCATATATAACATACCCTATATAATATGCTTTATATAATACACCCCCATATAACATACCATATATAATATACCATATATAACATACCCTATATAATATGCTTTATATAATACACCCCCATATAATATACCATATATAACATGCCCCATATAATATACCATATATAACATACCCCATATAATATATTCTATATAATATAACATATATAATATACCCCATATAATATACTCTATATAATATACAATATAGAATATGCGGTATGCCCATGTAATATAATATGCGTTAATACCGCATGTTAATGCTACGTTGATACGCCGTGTAGGTCTACCATACTTTACAGCCCTTTGCCGAGGTGGACTATTTAATAAACAATAGTCGAGGAGGGGGTTAGTATCGAACGCGATCTTACATTGGACGCGTTATTGCTCTGTTAACAAGGTTGATTATCGGTCATAAGTCACCGCTCTGCTCTGTACGCGTTCATATCGACTAAGAGCGCCTAGATTGGCCATTGTTCCGGCAATGCGCAGACACAAAACAAGCCGGGTTTACATAGAGATTTACTGGATCTATAAACTTATTGCGTAACCATGCGGTTGCTAACCAGTCCTCCGGTGCTATCCACATCAGCGCCATAACCCGGTCGTATAATCGCAATAATAAACAACTATATCGTTGTCGTATCTCCACTCAATTCTTTATATTGCAAAGGTGTGAATTACATTACGTTATATTCCTGTTATGGCTCTGTAGATTAAAGAACGGTAATTGCCGGTTGTTTATAACGATTTTACCTCCCGAGATACACAGAAGTATAAAGCCCCGTGGTCTCAGTTAGTCGAGAAACTTCCGACCGGATCACGCAATATCATCGTCGCAATCATGGTACGTTGGAATGAAATACTGTCTTAAAAGTGCTGTCTTAAAGTGCATCTGAGTGCTGTCTTTAAATATTTGTGCGACATGTAGTTCATTGATCCCGCGTCGCATATAACATTGACGCAACAGGGTGGCCTGTAGATCTCTACCGATTTATACGTAACGCAGACAACGAATTTCTCCACTGTCTCCTTTCGCAGCACAATATTATGACAAGCCGTGTTCTATGAAACAGTGTCTACGGTATAGCAGAGGTTTGCTGCAACATTGTTTTTCAACTGATCATTAGATTAACCAACTTTAGCGTAATAACATACGAATGGGTACGGACTGACGGGCTAACGCTGATAACGTAGATATAGTGTTTTGTTTGTCTACCTTATCGCAAAGGTTTTATCCGCGCTACGTCAAATTTGTTCTCTCTGACTACCGTAAGTTACGCGACTTTGGTACAGCTATATAAGGCATTCGTAGTACTGAATGTTCTCGGAAATCGGCCAAATGCGCCATGGGCAGTAATATTGTAATAAAAGGAATAAAATGTCATAGAATATGTAGAAGATATACACGGATGAATCATAGATCGAACAAAAATCATGTTGGTATGTTACCATGATCTATATTAAAAGGTACGATATGTTAGGTTTTATATTAACGGAGATGATAACGGCAATTTTATATTATAGGGAAGATAATGGCATTTTTATATTGAAAGGGATGATAGTGGAAGTTTTATAGTTAAATGAATGATATTCGTTATTTTCATATTAAAAAGCATGATACGAACTTTTAAGTGGTGTAGAATGTTTCTACATCTACTGGGACGGTAGGTCTTCCATGATTGTCACAGAAGACCGCGTGACATGCAGTATCACCAAATAAATCAAACATCACATCGTCACATCTCGAATCTCTTTTGAAATCCCTCTATTAACCTATAAATGTATCCGTGGAATCGCTCCTTCCAACCTCTCTTTAGCGATCAGCATAAATTCATCTGTACGCTCTATTCGATCGAACTCTAAGCCTGATCGTTTCTCGTAAGTTTTGGTGTTTTCTACGCTGCTGCTCCTCGCCTTTTCAAAACACTTCCGGTTAATATACGACAATGCAGAAGTATAAATTTATTTAAAGTCAAATAAAGACACGCTTGTTTACCAACATTTACAACTAATAAATTTTCAAGAATCATCATCATCGTCTTTTACTATAGTTTTTCGTTCTTGATCTACATATAACGCTGGTCCTAATTCATACGATAATATTAAGATGGAAATTGCTGAAATATCAGAAATATGTACTTAACCGGATTATTAATGCAGCCTTTTTAGTTATAAGTTTAGGAAGCTTATTAGTGTTGTAGTGTTAATTTATATGTGTGTTATGTTCTGACGTTGCTTAGGCCATATAAATGTGTGTAGTTATTGATGTAGTGTGTTAGACAGCAAAGCACTTTAAATAAAATCGACCATATATTACACAATCTGTCGCTGCTAGTGTGGTCCACTCATTGGTTACGTCAAAACTCGACTATTGTAATA